>CM038146.1:101343156-101504669 GCA_021437245.1 Aegilops speltoides
TTCGAAATCCATTAGGAATGCAGTCTTTACATCCATTTGCCAAATTTCATAATCATAAAATCGGCAATTGCTAACATGATTGAGACGGACTTAAGCATCGCTTCTGGTGAGAAGGTCTCATCGTAGTCAATCCCTTGAACTTGTCGAAAACCCTGCGACAAGTCGAGCTTTATAAACGATAACATTACCGTCGTCGTCGGTCTTCTTCTTGAAGATCCACTTGTTTTCTATTGCTTGCCTACCCTCGGGCAAGTCGACCAAAATCCATACTTTGTTTTCATACATGGATCCCATCTCAGATTTCATGGCCTCAAGCCATTTTGCGAATCTGGGCTCACCATCGCTTCTTCATAGTTAAGTAGGTTCATCATGATCTAGTAGCATGATTTCGAGCAGGATTACCGTACCACTCAGTGCGGATCTTATTCTGGTTGATCTCACGAGGTTACGTAGTAACTTGATCTGAAGTTTCATGATCAACATCATCAACTTCCTCACTACTTGGTGTAGATGTCTCGAGAAACGGTTTCTGCGACAAATTACTTTCAAGTAAGGAGAAGGTACAATTACCTCATCAAGTTCTACTTTCCTCCCTCACTTCTTTGAGAAAACTCCTTCTCTAGAAAGGATCCATTCTTAACAACAAATGTCTTGCCTTGGATCTGTGATAGAAGGTGTTCCCCAAGCTGTCTCCTTTGGGTATCCTATGAAGACACATTTTTCGATTTGGGTTCGAGCTTATCGGGTTGAAGCTTTTCACATAAGCATCGCATCCCCAAACTTTAAGAAAGCGACAACTTTGGTTTCTTGCTAAACCATAGTTCATAAGGTGTCGTCTCAGCGGTTTTAGCGGTGTTCTATTCAGTGTGAATCGGCCGTCTCTAGAGCATAACCCCAAAGCGATAGCGGTAAATCTGTAAGAGACATCATAGATCGCACCATATCTAGTAAAAATGCGATTCTGACGTTCGGACACACCATTCTGTTGTGGTGTTCGGGTGGCGTGAGTTCTTGAAACTATTCGCATTGTTTCAAATGTAGACCAAACTCATAACTCAAATATTCACCTCCACGATCGGATCGTAGAAATTTAATTTTCTTATTACGATGATTTTCAACTTCACTCTGAAATTCTTTGAACTTTTCAAGCGTTTGGACTTATGTTTCATTAAGTAGATATACCCATATCTGCTTAAATCATCTGTGAAGGTGAGAAAATACGATATCATACGAGCCTCAACATTCATTGGACCACATACATACGTATGTATGATTTCCAACAAATCTATTGCTCTCTCCATAGTCGGAGAAGCGGGGTTCTAGTCATCTTGCCCATGAGGCCACGGTTACATAAGTGCCAAGTGATTCATAATCAAGTGACTCCAAAAGTCCATCGATATGGAGTTTCTTCATCGCTTTACACCGATATGACCTAAGCGGCGGTGCCACAAATAAGTTGCACTATCATTATCAACTCTGCATCTTTTGGTTTCAACGTTATGAATATGTGTATCACTACTATTGAGATTCATCAAAATAGACCACTCTTCAAGGGTGCATGACCATAAAAGATATTACTCATATAAATAGAACAACCATTATTCTCGATTTAAATGAATAACCGTCTGCATCAAACAAGATCCGGATATAATGTTCATGCTCAGCTTGAGCACCAAATAACAATTATTTAGGTCTAAAACTAATCCGAAGGTAGATGTAGAGGTAGCGTGCCGACCGCGATCACATCGACTTTGGAACCATTTCCCAGCGCGCCGTCACCTCGTCCTTTGCGGTGTTTGCTTAATCCGTAGTCCTGTTTGAGTTGCAAATATTAGCAGAACCGATATCAAATACCCGGTGCTCTGCGAGCTCTAGTAAGGTACACATCAATAACATGTATATCACATATACCTTTGTTCACCTTGCCATCCTTCTTATCCGCGAATACTTGGGGCAGTTCCGCTTCCGGTGACGGTCGCTTGCGGTAGAAGCACTTTCGATTTCAGGTTTGGGTCAGACTTGGGTTTCTTCTCTGGCGACAACTTGCTTGCTGTTCTTCTTGAAGTTCCTTCTTCTTCCCTTTGCCTTTCTTCTTGAAACTAGTGGTCTTATTGACCATCAACACTTGATGCTCCTTCTTGATTTCTACCTCCATGACCTTTAGCATTGCGAAGAGCTCGGTATAGTCTTTACTAACCCTTGCATATTATAGTTCATCACGAAGCCTTTGTAGCTTGGTGGCGGTGATTGAAGAATTACGTCAATGACACAATCATCCGGAAGATTAACTCCCAATTGTGTCAAGTGATTATAGTACCCGGACATTACGAGTATGTGCTCACTAACGAGAACTATTCTCCTCCATCTTGCAGCTATAGAACTTATTGGAGACTTCATATCTCTCAATCCGGGCATTACATTTGGAATATTAACTTCAACTCTGGAACATCTCATATGCTCCATGGCGTTCAAAAGCGTCGTTGAAGTCCGGTTCTAAGCCGTAAAGCATGGCACCTTGAACTATAGAGTAGTCATCAGCTTTGCTCTACGGGCGTTCACAACATCGGTGTTGCTCTTCTGACAGGCACTGGCACCTAGCGGTGCATCCGGGGCGTAACTCTTACTGTGCAGCAATGAGGATAATCCTCAAATTCGGACCCGATCCGTGTAATTGCTACCATCATCTTTCAACTTTGCTTTCTCAAGGAGCGCATTAAAATTCAGCGGAAAAACAGCACGAGCCATCTATCTACAATCAAACATAAACAAGCAAGATACTATCGGTACTAAGTTCATGATAAATTTAAGTTCAATTAATCATATTACTTAAGAACTCCCACTTAGGCAGACATCTCTCTAGTCATCTAAGTGATCCGTGATCCAAATCAACTAAACCATAACCGATCATCACGTGAAATGGAGTAGTTTTCAATGGTGAACATCTTATGTTGATCATATCTACTATATGATTCACGCTCGACCTTTCGGTCTCCGTGTTCGAGGCCATATCTGCATATGCTAGGCTCGTCAAGTATAACCTAAGTATTACTGCGTGTGCAAAAGCGGCTTGCACCCGTTGTAGATGGACGTGAAAGCTTATCACACCCGATCATCGCGTGGTGTGCAGGCACGACGAACTTTGTAGCGGTGCATACTCGGGAGAACACTTCTTGATAATTTAGTGAGAGATCATCTTATAATGCTACCGTCGATCAAAGCAAGATAAGATGCATAAAGGATAAACATCACATGCAATCAATATAAGTGATATGATATGGCCATCATCATCTTGTGCTTGTGATCTCCATCTCGAAGCACCGTCGTGATCACCATCGTCACCGTAGCGACACCTTGATCTCCATCGTAGCATCGTTGTCGTCTCGCCAATCTTATGCTTCTCGACTATCGCTACCGCTTAGTGATAAAGTAAAGCATTACGAAGCGATGCATTTCATACAATAAGCGACAACCATATGGCTCCTGCCGATTGCCGATAACCGGTTACAAAACATGATCATCTCATACAATAAAATATAGCATCACGTCTTGACCATATCACATCACAACATGCCTGCAAAAACAAGTTAGGCGTCCTCTACTTTGTTGTTGCAAATTTTACGTGGCTGCTACGGGCTTAAGCAGAACCAATCTCACCTCGCATCAAAACCACAATGATACTTCGTCAAATAGACTCCGTTTTAACCTTCTCAAGGACGGGCGTAGCCTTTTCAGTTCAACTAAAGTGAGAGAGCAGACACCCCGGTCACCTTTAAGCAGCGAGTGCTCGTGGCGGTGAAACCAGTCTCGCGTAAGCGTCTGGCGTAATGTCGGTCGGGGCGCTTCATCTCACAATACCGCTGAACCAAAGTATGACATGCTCGTAGGTAGTATGACTTATATAGCCCACAACTCACTTGTGTTCTACTCGTGCAAAACATCAAACCATAAAACCTAGGCTCAGATGCCACTATTGGGGAGCGTAGTAATTTCAAAAATTTCCTCGCACGCAAGATCATGGTGATGCATAGCAACAAGAGGAGAGTGTTGTCTATGTACCCTCGTGAAGCCGAAGCGGAAGCGATCACAGCGTAGAGGAAGTAGTCGTGCGTTCTCCTCGCGATCCGACCGATCCGCGCCGTTACTCGGCGCCCCGAGTTCTTGACACACGTACAGCTCGATGGCGCTCCTCGGGCTCCAATCGGTAGAGCCGGGGAGGAGAGTTTCGTCGGCCTGACGGCGTGGTGGCGATCTTGATGTACTACGGCGCGAGGCTTCGCCTAAGCTTAGCGATGATATGACCGAGGTGGAATATGGTGGAGGGGCACCGCTGCGGCTAAGGCGATCCGTAGATCAAACTTGTGTGTTCTAGGGTGCCCCCTGCCCCGTATATAAAGGAGCAAGGGGAGAGTGCGGCCGGCCCAAGGGAGGCCTTGGGAGGTCCTACTCCCAGGAGTAGGACTCCCCCCCCTAGTTGGAGTAGGATTGGGGGAGGGAAGAGGAAGAGGCGCCCCCCTCTCCTGTCCTATTAGGACTAGGGGAGGCGCGACCTGCCTGGCGGCCCTTCCTCTTCTCCCTCGTGGCCCACTAAGGCCCAATAGCCTCCGGGAGGTTCGGTAACCCCGGTGTTCGGTAAAATCGATTTCACGGAACCATTCGAACTCAAATATAGGCTTCAATATATCAATCTTTATGTCTCGACCATTTGAGACTCCTCGTCATGTCGTGATCACATCGGGACTCGAACTTCTTGGTACATCAAAATACACAAACTCATAATATAGCGTCATGAAACCTTAAGCGTCACGGACCCTACGGTTCGAGAACAATGTAGACATGACCGAGACCGTCTCGGTCAATAACCAATAGCGGGACCTGGATGCCCATATTGGTTCCTACATATTCTCTGAAGATCTTTATCGGTCAGACCGCATAACAACATCGTTGTTCCCTTTGTCATCGGTATGTTACTTGCGAGATTCGATCGTCGGTATCAATACCTAGTTCAATCTCGTTCCGGCAAGTCTCTTTACTCGTTCGTAATACATCATCTCACAGCTAACTCATTAGTTGTAATGCTTGCAAGGCTTGATGATGTGTATTACGAGAGAGGCCGAAGATACCTCTCCGACAATCGGAGTGACAAAACCTAATCTCGAAATCGCCAACCCAACATCGCCTTTGGAGACACTGTAGTACTCCTTTATAATCACCCGATTCGTTGTGGCGTTTGGTAGCACCAAAGTGTTCCTCCGATAGCAGGAGTTGCAAAATCTCATAATTACGGGAACATGTATATGTCATGGATAAGCGGTAGCAGCGTACTAAGCGATCGTGTGCTAAGCTAATGGAATGGGTCATGTCAATCAGATCATTCTACTAATGATGTGACCTTGTTAATCAAATAACAACTCTTTGTTCATGGTTAGGAAACATAACCATCTTTGATTAACAAGCTAGTCTAATAGAGGCATACTAGTGACATATTGTTTGTCTATGCATTCACACATGTATCATGTTTCCGGTTAATACAATTCTAGCATGAATGATAAACATTTATCATGAAATAAGGAAATAAATAATAACTTTATTATTGCCTCTAGGGCATATTTCCTTCATGTGTGTCCTCGAGGTAAATTTCTAGATTCCATGCAAGAAATGGCAATGAAATTCAAAATTCAGGCGTTGTGGCTGGGTTGGAAACATTGAAACTTAGTTTTTAATTCCTGTAAATCCAAAACACGCATGAAAATAATGAAACTTGGCTTGGTGCCATGACATGGCACCAACATGTTAATAGTAAATTTGCGATCCGATTTGCGGCGCACACATTAACAATCAACAAAGTCATTTTGGAACAAGTGTTGTCACGTTACAATCGGAAACACAAGTATTATTGAAACCATGGACGTTCTACTTACTAGTACCATTTACGTGCGCCACAGCGTCCCCATTTTGGTTAGCTAGGGCGCCGTGCGAGTAACTATTTGAGTCTGAGAGGCGTGCGATTAGACCCTACTGGCGTGCTTATCGGGAGGAGAGCCCTTTGACCTCCATCGCCATCCACCTCTCTCCCAAGGTCTCCATTAATGGCGCCGAGCCTCTATTTAATGGGCGTGGCTATGTCTCACTCATTGAGATTTAAGAGAAAAAAAAAAATATGAAAGCACGGATCTTGATGTAGATCCGGCGGACCTATATAGCATCTCTGCGACTTATAGCAAGGCGATGAATATATAAGGGCGATTTTTTATCAAGAAGGGCTTGCCCTTCGATTTTCATCTTGAAAACCACCACGATTCACAAGAAGTTCAGCACAACTCAGCCTAACATGAAGGACTAAAAGCTACTCCAAGATTGAAATCGCAACATCCCAAGAGGCCAACAAAGGCCAAACATTAGCGCTAGAACCCAACATTTCACAAAGCGACACAATCCACATCCTAAACCGATTATTACATCAAAAGAAACCGAGAAGCGAAGGATGCCCATGACAACTAGAAAAACGACAACGCCGAGGTCGCCACCAGCAAGAGTTTTCTTCATTCCAGCCTGCATAACATTGATCTTCCACAGAAAGATAAGGGCGATTAATTGTCTTACATAATTAGAAAGATAATTAAAAAAGCCACATGCGGCTATGCCGAAATACACAAGGGCAAAGAAGAAGGAAGACAAGGATCGGCTCGCTGATCTTGAAAGTCGTTATATCGACTAGAGGGGGTGAATAGGCGATTTTGTGAATTCTTCAACGAGAATTTGCTGGTGAGGAAATTCCTTAGTGAAGAACTACTTCTGACGGAATATGTACTCGAAGTAAACATAACGGGATACACATATAGTCGGCATGATGAAATGAAGACTAAAAGCAGAATCACGGAAAAGCGTAAACACAGGATAACAAGATGAAGACAAAGCGGTGAAGAAATTGGGCGAGGAATTTGTGAAAGTCTTGATCAAAGTCTTCAAGCACGAGATATGAACAACACTCAACACGATAATGAGGAAATGAATGAGTTGAGGAAATAGAACCGATCGGTTGGTGAAGACAATGATTTGGTAAACCAGTTCAAGCTTCTGTCTCGGTTATGCGTCTGGTTGGGCGGTGAGTATTTAAACTCGAGGACACGATCCGGACACCCGATCTCGAGCGCAACTTCAGGACACCCGATCCTCTTGTATTCTCCTTGAACTAAGACCACACAGGCCTCGTCCAATCACTCGTGGTAAGTCTTGGTGACTTCAAACCTTCACAGACTTGGTCACTCGGCGATCCACAATTCCTCTTGGATGCTCTAGACCTTGCGCCTAACCGTCTGGAAGAAGCCACAGTCTTCAAAGGTAACAAGCGTCGGATCCACGCGGGATCAATTTCTTGATGATGCTCAATCACTTTGGGTTTGTGGGGGTTTGGTTTTGGGATTTTCCTCACTTGATGATTTTCGCTCAAAGTCCTCGGAGGATGGGTTGCTCTCAAATGACAAGTGTCAAGTTCTCTCGGAGCAGCCAACCAACTAGTGGTTGTAGAGGCGACTATTTATAGCCTAGGAGCAGCCCGACATGATAAGACATAAATGCCCTTCAATGATATGACCGTTAGGTGGATAAGATATTTTGGGACAGCGGTGGCTTGCCACGACAATGGTCGGAAATTTGACTCTCAAATTCCTCGGGGCTATCATGTTCCTCCTTGTGTAGGCAATTCGCCTTTGGCGAATTCCTAACTCCTCGATCGAGCAAAGTCCTCGGTGACCCGGAAGAACTGCGTCTCATCCTTTGAAGAATTTATTGAAGCGTATGAGATTTCAATGGCTTCACTCGAAGGATTGGTAGGTGTAGGATTTTGAGTTGAGCATCACATGGAAATTTTTCCTTAGTATTTCCTCGATCCCCTTTAACAGTACGGTGTTTCTTATGACTCAATAAAGAGAAAATGAAACTACAAAAACAAAAGTCTTCACGCTTCATATTCCTCGAATGAATATCAAGTCTTCAAGGTCACACCAATTTCTTCACTTTCAAAGTCTTCAGAAAGTCTTCAGATTATCAAAGTCTTTAGTTGAAGAACTTCATTTTTAGGGGTCCACTTTCTCTGTAAATATCAAACTCCTCATAGACTTATAGACCTATGTACACTCACAAACGCATCAGTTACTTAACCTATAAGTCTTCAATACACCAAAATCACTAAGGGGCACTAGATGCACTAACAATCTCCCCCTTTTTGGTGATTGATGACAACATAGGTTAAGTTTTCAACGGGGATAAACATATGAAGTGTAAATACTGATATTGAGAAATTTGATTGCAAGATATAGAAGAAATCCCCCTGAATATGTGCATAATGAGGAATTTGCTTTTGAGGCAATGCACATTTGAAGAGTTGAATCATGGAGATCTCCCCCTATATCTTGTAATTCATACACGCATTTGATATATAATGTGAAGAATTTGAAATGCATGATGAAATATGGTGCTGATGAGATTCAGCATCGTGCAATAATATTGACTAGGAATAAGCATGCGAGAATATCACATCAAAAGTTTGAGCTCAAATATCACATTCGAGCTTAGTGCTTCAAAAGCATCGAGCATGAGCATAAAAGCGTATCAAAGCACGACAAAAAGTATCAAGGCACCATCGGTTTAAGATTACAACTCAATCCAATTAAAAGTTTGGAAGAGCGAGTTGTAACTTAATAAAAGCATATAATATAAACCGGCGAAGACTAACTCAGATTTCTCCCCTTTGTCATCAAATGACCAAAAGGATCAAAAGCGAGGACTAACGCCCGAAGATTTTCAAGTCGATGGAGGAGTGCGGCGTTATCGGGGTTGGTTGTTGAAGTAGGGCTGCCGCGATGTCGTACAAATCTTCATATTCATCAGTTTCGCGATGAAGAATAAAGCTAGCCACGGATCGGGAACTTTGACTCTCTTGAATTTCTTGAAGGTAGTGCAGACCAGTCAAATGCTTCACGAAGACCCATAGTCTTCAATTCTTCAGCGGAATAGACATGATTAAGAACAGCCAGTGCGGTTGAGGGTTTCATGAAGGTAGTCTGATTTTCTTCTTTGCATTATGTGTTGAGGTCATGTTGTGAAGAATTGCAGCAAATTGACACTTCACCCATTTACGATTGCGATCAACCTTGATGAAGGCGAGGTAACTCACGATCGGTCATCACCACAGGTCTTGTTGCTTGAGGCTGTTGCTTGGTTGAGGTATTTCTTGGCGGTGTCATGCGTTGCGAGAATCGTCATTGGTGGAGTAAGATGCAGCCTTACGAAATTGACCATCAATGGGCGAGTGCCTTCATCAATCACAGTTGCTGCCTTGCCCTTATCATCGGATGATGGGCCGGTAAACGAGGACTTCAATGGGAGGCAAGTAGCTGCCATGGTTGAGTGTCGACCTTGTAGTTCGATGAAGATCTTGCCCTTATGAATCTCATAATCCAAAGCGCATATGGCTTCACTCAAAAGGTGACATTGCAACATTGCGAGTCCTCATGAAGAAATCATGGAAATTGGCAACAGCGCCATGAATGATATTGAAAAGCATGTTCTTCATGATGCCAGCGACATCTTCTTCATTTGAGTCGTGGCCTTTGATGGGACTCATTATCTTCGTCAAGATTCTATAGGCGGTCGAGGCACATCTGACAAATCCTTGACGAGAATTTGGTTCGAGGGCTTGTCACAGCAGCGGCTTCATGAGTACTTGCATAAAGTGATCGGACGGTTCGTGGTCATTGTAGATGCAACGTCTTGATTTCATGGGGAGGATCAAGAGGAAGGACACGAAGCAATTCAGTTCTTTGGTGCCTTGTAGTGAGTATTCTCTGTCATCAATCTAGCACCCATGAATTGATATCTTGACATCTCCGGTGATGTGCGGGGTGGCATAGAAGCGAAGAATGAGTTCTTCATTCGATCCACAGATATCGGTGAAGAAATTGATAGCCGCATCGTGAAGAACACGAAGTCTTGGCTCGAAGCTCTGGCGGTGATTCCATATCCACATGAGGAATATGCTCATGGTGAAGATCTTGTCCTTGTCAAATAGCGAGGAATAGAAGTTTGCTTGGTAGGAGTCGAGCGTCTTTTCCTCATCTGAGCGAGTCATATGGATTATAGCGATGAAGAACACATGCTCGAAAAGAAGTCTTCAGCCTTGAATTTTTGCTTGCTCGAGCGGATTCTTGTTTGGGCGGAGGAATATCGATGATTTGCGGCACAACCTCGAGAATCGCGATCTCGGGTTCTTGGTGAGAATTTCTGGTTCCTCTTTTGTGCAGTTTGGGGATCGATAGTGGGTTCTTGGCGCTAGTGGCTGGAATTTCTTCATTGACAGACGATGTGGGATGAGTTTCTTGAGCCCAATTGAGCAGTTGTGGCGGGGTGAGGAACTTGTAGAATCGGAGTGAAGAGAGGAGTATTGGGATCTTGACTTTCCCAAAAGTCATCGTTCATCACTGGTGTAGTGCACCCAATATCACGTCTTCGTCTTCTCTTTCAATTTCCTCGACACTGCCTCTTGGTTGTGAAGCTGAGGCGCGGGTGAGAAACAAGCTGGGGTTGAAGGAATGCTTCCACTTCAATTTCTTCATCAAGCTGTTCTAAGGTAGCAGCAGTTGATTTTCTTCATCGAATCCGCTTGGGATCTTGTAATCTTCTCCATAAGGAACAATTTCCTTAGGCGACATGGAGGAGATAGGAATGGCATCAATAGGATTTTCAAGTGAGCTGGTCATTGGCTTCATTTTCTTCACTGGCGAAGAATTTGGCGCGGTGATGCCTTCCTCTTCTTCACTGCAGCTCGATTCTGCGCAGCCTTTGTCTTCTTCACTTCATAGCGAAGGAAGAATTGGAGTTGGTGTTGGTGCGAGGAGGAGCTGAGGGCTGTGGTGCAGTTTCTTGGTATGGCTGAGTGCGATTGCCCTGATCTCATCGATTTCTTGGCGCACCACTAGTGGATGCCACAGGAATTTCTTGGTGGTGGAATGGAGTCATCAGCCACAGAACTTGTGTTCTCATCGGCATCTTTGAAAGTCATCAGCGATCTTGGCATGTTCTTCAATGGTGGCGAGTCTTGACTGAGGATTTTCTTGTTGCGATGGGGCTGCAGCGATTGTCATTTTCTTCGTCAAATTGTGAATCTCACCTTGGCTCCTTGCCAATCGGCATTATAAGCATCGAAATCCTTCTTTGAGGGCTTGGATTTCAGATTGAGCTTTGAGAAGTTCTTGAGAGTCAAGTTGACTATGTTCTTTCTCGAAGCTTCTCCTTTACGGCTTGTGTTCTCTTTAATTCACGAGCCTTTTCAAATTCCATTTCTCTTGGCGATGAAATGGTTGACATATGACTTTGACCCGAGTCGATGGCGAGATCGGTATGGGAGTGTTTGGATCGATGCCATAGGTCGATGAAGTCAAGGATCTTCTTCGGATCCAAAAGCGAGCACATTTGTTCTTTTGGCTCTAGCGGCCTTGGTCGATCTGTCTCGATGATTTCGCAAGTTCTTCATCGAAGCTTCATCATCGAAGGCACGTTGAGCGCAACTGTTTCTTCTTTGGACTTGGCGAGGACCACGTCCGGTGTTGCTTTGTCTTTGAGTGGGGCTGATGAGGACATTGGTGCGGTGAGAACTTCTTTGAGACACGAAGCAATTGAGAAACCACAGGTCCTTTGACATGTAGCGGATGCACAGGAGTTGAGGACTTGGAGGGAGCTCTTGAGGATTTGGAGTGAGCAGCGGCGATCGAGAATTTGCCGTGGTAGCGGCTAGGAGGCTGGGCGTGAGGCGTGATGGTGAAACACTTGGCTTGCGAGCAGGCTTCTTGGCATTGATTTCCTTGGCTTGACCGAGGGCTCGTGGCGACAGCAATGGCAGAATCCTCATTGAATTTCCTCCTGCCTCCTTGGCTGTCTTGCCAATTTGGCTTGGCGCTGGACCATTCTTGGAAAGTCTTCACCATGCTTGATCTTTGGTGGGATCGTGACTTGGCCGGTGCCGGTGGAGCTCTTGGGCATGGAGGGTTTAAAGCAAATTTCCTCATGTACTTGGGAGTAACATAGCGGTATTCCTCCATTCTCGTGCCCATCTTCTTTCTATCCTTTGTATCGCACTTTGCGCTGATTTTTAGTCTCCTTGCCAAACTTGGATTCATCGGTGTGCGATAATCTTTGTATATTTCATCGGGGAATCTTAAAAGCGGTCATGACCTCCGGTTTCTTTCCTCCCTTCTGCGGTCTCTTTCCTTACGCCATTTTCTTGGATGAGGAATTTGAACTATAGAGCACTCTGAAGAAGTATGCAGTTTTCTTGAGAGCAGCTGCAAATGAGTTAAGTTGATGAGAACCTAGTGATTCAGCGGCGGACATGAGTACCTGTGAGCGAGTGTAGGTGCGAGGAATTTGGAGAGGTCATATCGTTCTCGGATGGTTTTCAAAAGAACAAGTTTTGAGAATTTGACCAGTTGAGCCTTGAGGAATTTCACTAAGCGTTTTGTCTCGGGTTCGAGTTATGCAGATTGAAAATCCGCACAATTGAGAATCTTGAAGAAATGAATGCTTAGAGATAAATCAAGAGCATCTGATGTGTGAGGTGTTCATATGTGAAGATTTGAAGAACAAAAACACCTTTGAAGATTTTCGAAAGATTTGAGAATCATCGCGAGTAATAAAAGTGACTTTTAATTACGGTGAAGAACACGATGAGCGAGGAATGAAGCGTAGTGAAGTTAAATCACGTTAGATCTCCCGCCCTAACTTGGTAGAGGGAAGCGGCTACGGCGGCGGCGTGAAGATTTCCGCGGCCGTGGCAATCTGACAACGAGGTCGGCGGTGAAGCTCTTCCTCACGGCGATGGAGTAGCGGCGGCGCTAGGGTTTGAGGAGAGCTCGGCGAGAGCGGCGACGGCGAGTAAATGAAGTAAGGAAGGGAGGGGTATTTATAGCCCTTTGTGAAAACTGTTAGCCGAAGATTTTGGGACGAACATGCCCTACCCGTTCTTCTTCCGCGACATGTGTCACCCACGTACTATGCAGATGAGATCGTGTAAGATCGTGGGTGATTAAACTAATGCATCATGGGATGCGAGCGGTTTAATGGTAAAACCGAAAATCTGGATAAGATTTGTTTTAAAAGTTTAGATTCGCAATTTCTTGATTTGTCAAGGACACAGTGAAGACTTTGAGCGAGTTTCAATCGAGCAGCACATGAAGAATTTGTGAATAGATTGGATTGAGTATAGCATAGAGGGAAGGGTCGATCACATTCACTTAGCGAAATAGCAACTTGAAGAAATAGCAATAAGTGAATCTTTGTGGAGGACATAAACTCATATATATATATATATATATATATATATATATATATATATATATATAAAATGAAGAAAAACTCAAATTGAAGATTTTCAACTTTTGGTGGTGGCGTAGCCCACATTATAAGAATGATGATTTGGACACGCGTACAATTGTCGTAGGGTTACGAGAATCAAATTCTTCATTAATTTCTTCACACTTAGAATGTTATTCTTCATTGATTGAAGAAAAGCGTTTCTTCATGTGTTGCACATCTAAGTCATCAATTACGCATAAGGGTTAGGATGTGTGTCCTTTTCAAAGAACATTAGAAGATTCTAAGATATTTAGCTCACACGCAACTTGCTAAATCTCTTCTCATCCAAGGGCTTAGTGAAGATATCAGCTAGCTGTTCTTGATCTTCACATGCTCGATGGAGATATCGCCCTTCAACACATGATCACGAAGAAAATGATGGCGAATCTGGATGTGCTTAGTCTTGAGTCTTTGAAGCTGGGTTGTGAGCAATCTTGATGGCACTCTCATTGTCGCAGAGGAGAGGCACATTCTTCACGTTGCGCCATAGTCCTTGAGGTTTGCTTCATCCAGCGATTGAGCACAGCATGAGCGGCAGCAATGTATTCAACTTGGTAGTGAGCGGTGATACTGCATTACATTTCTTCGAGGACCAACCGGACCAAAGATCGTCAGAAATGACAAGTGCGGATGTTGACTTGCGGTCCACGATCACCGGCATAGTCAGTCGAGAATATCAATGAGATCAAAAGCGAGCCCTTGGGGTACCATAATCCTAGTGTTGGTGTGTGAGCTAGATATCGAAGAATATGCTTCACTGACCTTATGGTGTGATTCCTTGGTGTAGCTTGAAATCGGGCACACATGCAAACACTAAGCATTATATCGGCCTAGATGCACATAAGTACAATAAAGAACCAATCATGGGCGGTATACCTTGTGATCGAAGTCAATACCATTTTCATCGGTGCATAGATGGCCATTTGTGGGCATAGGAATTTTAGCGCCTTTGCAATCTTGCATGCGAATTTCCTCGATTACATCTTTGAGGTATTTCTCTGAGATATGAATATGCCATTCTGCTGCTGGTGAATTTGAAGACCTAAGAAGAATTTCAACTCTCCCATCATAGACATTTGATATTCTTCACTCATCATATAGGCAAATTCATCACTATATCGTTGGTTAGTACAGCCAAAGATAATATCATCAACATATATTTGGCACACAAACAGTTCACCATCATATGATTTAGTAAAAGAGTAGGGTCAAGTGAACGGGTGTGAAGCCATTCTTCACGAAGAATTCCTTCAATGTGTCATACCACTTGGGGCTTGCTTGAGCCATAGAGAGCCTTATTGAGTCGAAGACTTTGTCGAGGATTCTTGGGATCTTCAAAACACAGGGGTTGAGCAACATATACTTCTTCCTCAAGCTTACCATTGAGGAATGCACTTTTCACATCCATTTGATATAAGATGATATCATGATGGTTAGCATAGGCAAGTAAAATGCGAATAGCCTCAAGTCTAGCAACAGTGCAAAAGTTTCATCGAAATCAATTCCTTGACACTGTGTGTAGCCTTGAGCTACTAGTCGTGCCTTATTCCTCACCACAAGGCCATTTTCATCTTGCTTGTTGCGGTAGATCCACTTTGTGCCAATGATATTATGCTTGTGAGGATCAGGCGATTGACCAATTCCGGACATTGTTCACTTCGAGCTGATGTAATTCTTCTTGCATAGCTTTGAATCCACTCGGCTCTAGAAATGCTTCATCTACCTTAGTGGGCTCTGAGATAGAGACAAAAGCATAGTGCCCACAAAAGTTAGATAAGTGTGAGGCTTTTGGCGTGTGAGAGGACTGAGTGCGCTAATGTCATCGATGATCTTCTCCACTTGCACTTCTTTTTGCAGCGTGGATGAGTTGGTTGTCGTTGAGGATTTTGATCAGCATTTTCTTGACACCATTTTCCTCATCATGTTCTTGGTGCATCAGCTCGGCGTTCTTCATGAATAGGAATGAATTCTTATTGATTCTTTAGTAGGAATGACATCCTCGGTTGCCTTGAGCTTGATAGCATCCTCGGTGTTGGTTCATCTAACACGAAGGTAGGTGCTCTCTTTGCGAGCCATTAGTTTCATCGAACCGCACATCTCTGATGTCGACAATCTTGTGAAGAACAATGTTGAAGACTCTATAGGTGTCGCGAGTCCTTCCGTAACCAAGCATAAAACCTTCATGTGCTTTCGGTGCAAATTTAGAGTTGTGGTGAGGATCTCTAATCCAACATTTAGCACGAAGACTTTGAAATAACTCACATTGGGTTTCTTGTCGGTGAGGAGTTCATAGGCAGTCTTCTTGAAGAATTTGTGAAGATATACTCTGTTGATGATGTGGCGCGTTATCAATTGCATCAATCCAAAAGCGGAGGCGTTTTGTATTCATCAAGCATAGTGCGAGCCATCTCAACAAGAGTTACATTCTTGCGCTCCTGACGCCATTCTGCTTTGAGGAGTATAGGGGCGAGATAATTCATGAGTAATACCAAGTTCATCAAGATAGGCATCAAGACCAGAATTCTTGAACTCGGTTCCATTGTCACCGATATGCTTGATCTTCACACCAAAGTTGGTTGAAGCCCTCGAGGAAAATCGTTTGAAGACTTCCGCACTTCATGTTTGTAAGTAACAATGTGTACCCATGTATATCGAGAATAATCATCAACAATGACAAAACCATATAGAGATGCATCATTAGTGACAATTTGAATAATGGTTAGGTCGAAGAGGTCCATGTGAAGCAATTGAATGGGCGGGTAGTGGTCATGATAGTCTTATTTGGATGCTTGGCCTTGGTCATTTTCGGCTTCACATGCTCGCATAAGTGATCCTTGAGGAATTTGACATTCTCAATGCCAATGACATGCTTCTTCTTCATAGCGTGTTCAAATTCCTCATGCTGCATGACCAAGTCGTCGATGCCATAGCCGATATACGAAGCTTTTGCAAAAGACACACGGCTGGTTGTGGTCTGTAGAGAAATCAACAATATCTGAGATCTCCTCTCCTAAAGCCTTGAAGACTTTGGAATTGTCGACTTCCATAAT
The DNA here is from genome assembly GCA_021437245.1 of Aegilops speltoides. Classification (NCBI taxonomy): domain Eukaryota; kingdom Viridiplantae; phylum Streptophyta; class Magnoliopsida; order Poales; family Poaceae; genus Aegilops; species Aegilops speltoides. Next base: position 101,359,611 of record CM038146.1, read on the forward strand.
CACAACACAGCGATATTTGCCAAAGACAACAACCATATCAAGATCACAAAGCATTGAGGCCGACATGAGATTGTATCCTAAGGACTCAACAAGCATGACTTTGTCCATGTGCTTATCCTTAGAGATAGCAACCTTACCAAGACCCAATACGACTTTTGCCTTTGTCGGCCAAAGATGATATGCTTGAGGTGCGGTGATAAGGAGCATCCATCAATAGATTCTTGTCACCGATCATGTGATTTGTACATCCACTATCGAGGACCCATTCGGTGGTTTTGGGTTGATCATCCTGCAGATGAATTAGTGTAACTTACAATCTCATATGCTTCATCGGTGAAGAATATGATATCAAGTTCATCGAGATGAATTTCATCAAGCGATAGCAGATATAGCGATATGAGGGCGTGTGAAATGAAAGTTCATTTCATCATGATTCGCTGCGTCCTTTCGAGCATTTTGTCGGGTCCCAGCAAATTCTTGGATGTTAGAACACATCGGAGACTGACCCTCTGAGAAGAGATTAGTTCTTTTCTTCACCACCCACATCGGAGGGTGGCAAAGAGTTCATCATCCTGCGAGCACCATGTGAGAAAGGTGGCAAAGATGCCAAACCATTTAAGCTTAGCATAGGAGGGGTTAGGGTAAGCATATGAATAAGCGAGTAATTCTTGAGGACTTATGAACATAATGGTTTGAAGAATAATGCACATATTCATAGCCCTTAGCTCTACCTGCGAGGCAGTTATTAGCACGATGATAATCATATGAGGACTTTGATCCAGTTGAGAATTTGATCCTCGTGAAGAATTTGGTCCATATGAGGACTTGGATCCAAATGAAGAGTTTGGTCCATGTGAAGAATTTGATCTGGGGTTCTGTTCTTCACGGTGGTGTCATGAGGACATTCACGAAGACTTTCAACACAGATTTTGGGAACCAGATTTTCTTCATAGGGAACCGTTCTGCGATTAGTGCCAACATATCTAGCAAATACTTCACCATTCGATTTTTGAGCAGTTTATAGTTGGATTCAAATGACTCATCGGAAGAATGAGGAGATTCACATGTAAAGCGGATAAGTTAGATGGATCAAGCTGGAGGTCCCTTTGCGGCAACCCATGAGGTTTTGGGATCTTGCTCGGGCTTCAATATGTTCCATCGGCATTGAGTTTCCTCTCAAAGGCAATACCCTCTTTCCTAGGGTTTGTTGAGGATCTGCTTTTGAGCACATCACAAAGTGTCGATGCCCTTTGAGGCTTTTGTACATGCTGTCATGTACAATTCCTTCAACCCTGCATTGTCGATTGATACTAGCAATGTCCTCGGATGAGAATTAGTGATAGCGAGAGGCAAATGAAGAATTTGTAACATTTGAAGCATTTGAACATTGGTGAAGAATTAGCGATTCACGTTCAATGCACTTTAAGCATGGAGGAACAAATTCTTCACGAGAAGCTGATTTGTTGAGCTAGTAATGAATCGCGCTCCTTACGAAGATCTTCATAACACACTCTTAGCTTTTCAAGATCTTCCTTTCTTTGAATAGCTTCAAGAAAGCTTCTCATGATCTTGCTTTTCTTGAAGAAAGTCATAAGAAAGTTTCTCATGATCGGACAAGAGAGAGTTATGATGACCTTGAAGGTTATCATACTTAGGCGAAGTCTCTGAAGATTTTCGATCGGGGCTTTAGTGCGATCCATTTCTTCACCCAACATATCATCACTTTTATCTAGCATGTTTTGAACCTTTTCAAGAGCCGTTGTTGTTTCACAGCAATTTTAGCAAGTTTAGAGTAGCTGGGCTTGAGATCCTCATCGATTCATTTTCACTAGAGTCGGAGAGTTGTATTTGAGTACCTTAGCTCCTTTTGCCATGAAGCAATAGGTGGGGCGTAGCCATCATTATCTTCATTAGCCTTGTCGGTGGAGTCAATTTCTTGATGTTGAAGATGGACTTCTTGACAGCGATAACAATGGCGGACTTCGCCACACGGACTCAGATTCTTGAGACTCCTCCTCTTCATCATTTTCCTCAGATTCAACTTGAGTCCATTTCCTTGCCCATGAATGCGAGAGCTTTCTTGGAGCTGCCCTTCTTGTGAGATGAAGACTTTGAGGGTTTTGAAGGCGAAGATTTTGGCGATTTCTTCTTCTTCTTCATATCATCGAAGCTGTAATCCTTGTATTTCTTCTTCTTCATTTCCTTTTCCCTTGAGGACAATCTTGAATATAGTGACCGGGCTTCTTGCATTTGTGGCAAAGTCTTCTCTTGTAGTCCTTTGGATGAAGAATCATTTCCTCTTGAGGGTTTTCCAAAGCGACCACGTCTTGTGAACTACGGAATTTCTTCACAAGCGAGCTAGATCTGGCTCGATTCTTGAGGATCACCAAGGCTACTACCAAAATCCTCACATTGAGTCGAGACACAACCTTAGCCTTGAGGGCACGTGGTTTGCCATAGTTTGAGCCATAGAGATCTCTCTTTTGACAAGTGGAACTTCGTGAGTGTTAAGTCTTTCGAGGATATCGGCGGGATCAAGCGACTTGTAGTCGGACACATTCTTGTATCATCAGCCCAGTATCAAATGAGGAATCAAGCGATCTTAGCGGTTTCTTCACAACTTCATGATCGGTGATGTCGGTGGCACGAGGGCTTGAAGCTCATTTGAGATGTCGATGAGGCGATCAAAGGTTTGTTGGACATTTTAGTTGTTGAGTCTTTTGAAGCGGTTGAAGAGATTCGAAGAACATCGACTAGAGAGTCACGCTGAGTTGAGACTCCTTCATTTACTTTGGACAGACCTATCCCGGATAAAACAGCGGTTTCAAAGCACTCACTCTTCCATCTTGTCCTTTGCTCGAGATGGCCACAGATGATATTCTTAAGCTTGAGAATCGAGTTGTTTGAATCTCTTCACATCGGTGGCGGTCGGTGTTTGATGATAGAGGGACACCATTTTCCACAACATACCGAGATCATTGTCAATTGCCTCAAGATGCATTAGCATCTTGTTCTTCGATAAGGGGTAGTCCGTTCCATCAAAGGTAGGACACAGCCGAGACCTTGATCATACTGCGGTCGACATAACTAGAACTCGGTGGTTAAACCAAAATCACATAGAACAAGGAGTACCTTGCTCGATACCAATTGAAAGTCGTTATATCGACTAGAGGGGGTGAATAGGCGATTTTGTGAATTCTTCAGCGAGGAATTTCTTTGGTGAGAAATTCCTTAGCGAAGAACTACTTCAATGGAATATGTACTCGAAGTAAACATAACGGGATACACATATAGTCGGCATGATGAAATGAAGACTAAAGCAGTCTGAAAGCGTAAACACAGGATAAAAGATGAAGACAAAGCGGTGAAGAAATTGGGCGAGGAATTTGTGAAAGTCTTGATCAAAGTCTTCAAGCACGAGATATGAACAACATTCAACACGATAATGAGAAATGAATGAGTTGAGGAAATAGAACCGATCGGTTGGTGAAGACAATGATTTGGTAAACCAGTTCAAGCTTCTTTGTCTCATTTATGCGTCTGGTTGGAAGCGGTGAGTATTTAAACTTCGAGGACACAGTCCGGACACCCGATCTCGAGCGCAACTTCGGGACACCGATCCTCACCGTATTCTCCTTGAACTAAGACCACGCGGGCCTCGTCCAATCACTCGTGGTAAGTCTTGGTGACTTCAAACCTTCACGAGACTTGGTCACTCGGCGATCCACAATTCCTCTTGGATGCTCTAGACCTTGGCGCCTAACCGTGCGGAAGAAGCACGATCTTCAAAGGTAACAAGCGTCGGATCCACGGGATCAATTTCTTGATGATGCTCAATCACTTTGGGTTTGTGGGGGTTTGGTTTTGGGATTTTCCTCACTTGATGATTTTCGCTCAAAGTCCTCGGAGGATGGGTTGCTCTCAAATGACAAGTGTCAAGTTCTCTCGGGCGACCAACCAACTAGTGGTTGTAGAGGCGACTATTTATAGCCTAGGGAGCAGCCCGACATGATAAGACATAAATGCCCTTCAATGATATGACCGTTAGGTGGATAAGATATTTTGGGATAGCCGTGGCGCAACATAGCAGTCGGAAATTTGACTCTCAAATTCCTCGGGGCTATCATGTTCCTCCTTGTGTAGGCAATTCGCCTTTGGCGAATTCCTAACTCCTCGATCGAGCAAAGTCCTCGGTGACGGAAGAAGCTGCGTCTCATCCTTTGAAGAATTTGGTGAAGCTGTATGAGATTTCAATGGCTTCACTCGAAGGGATTGGTAGGTGTAGAGATTTTGAGTTGAGCATCACATGGAAATTTTCCTTAGTATTTCCTCGACCCCCTTTAACGATGCGGTGTTTCCTATGACTCAAGAAAGAAAATGGAACTACGAAAACAAAAGTCTTCACGCTTCATATTCCTCGAATGAATATCAAGTCTTCAAGGTCACACCAATTTCTTCACTTTCAAAGTCTTGAAGAAAGTCTTGATTATCAAAGTCTTGATTGAAGAACTTCATTTTTAGGGTCGACTTTCTCTGTAAATATCAAACTCCTCATAGACTTATAGACTGTGTACACTCACAAGCGCATCAGTTACTTAACCTATAAGTCTTCAATACACCAAAATCACTAAGGGGCACTAGATGCACTTACAGATCTCTACTTTCTTGATGCGTTCTTTGCGGGCCAGCGGGAACTAGTCTCCGCGGTGACAGCGATAAAGCTCTTCGTGTCCTCAAGGCGCTGCTTGAGAACATCCACAGATTCCTCCACCAGCCTTTGGCGCTCGTTGCGGAGCATGTCATTCTCGTCCATAAGTTTCTTGGCGATGACACGGTCCTCTTCAACAAGGCCTTTGGTCTCCTCCTGTTTGGTACGCACTTGGACGATCTTCTCCCTCGGCGGTCGTGCTCGGCTCAAAGCCTCTCATTGCCCTCCCTTAGTTGCGGATGATGCGGTAGCCTATTCAAGCGAGGCTTTCACGTCGTCACGCAACCTCGTCAAGCGGAGATCTGATCCATCGGCTATGGGCGATTGCATGCATGCGCTGTAACGATCGTCGCTTTGCCTTACGAAATTTTCCCGAGCTGCAGCGACACGGCGGGACATCTACTGCTACATTACGTGGTGCGGCGGGACATCTCTGCTTGCTTCAGCGACGCGGCGGACCGATCTGCTTGCATCGGCGGACGCAGCGGGACCTCCGTCTTTGCTTCACCGCACGCAGCCAGGACCTCTGTCTTTGCTACTTCAGTGGCCGAGACATATCGGCTTCTCTCGCGGCGGCGGGACATCTCTCGTGCTTCGCTTCCATGCTCGCCTCTCCTGGTGGCAATCTCTCGACCCGAACTCACGCTGGCCATGGCACATGCAAGGGAAGGATCTTTGAATGACTTGTTTGTTTTTGTGGATGAGGAGTTGAGGAGGAATGTGCGATCATCTTGGCATACTAGTATTTATAACCGAGTACTAATCGCTCCTAAGTGGGAAACCGTTTAGGTTGTGATCGGTGTGAACAGGTTTGGAATTCAATATAGCGTGGTACTAATATGCTCCTAAGTGGGAAACTGTTTAGGTTGTGATCGGTGTGAATAGGTTTGCAATTCAATATAGTGTGGAGTAATTTGGAATGTGACGAGGCATAAGCTCAAAATTTATTAGCGGTTCTAGTTTGAAGTGCGGCACTATTCCCGGATGGAGTACTTCTTTTCTACTCCCTCCTTTCGGTTTTATAGGGCTTATCTCAAAATTTTAGTTTTCCATTTTATAAGGCTCAATTTGGTTGTTCCCCAACACATGTTCAGATTCAAGGTGCATTAAATCATTGCATGCAAGTATTAAGAAAAATTGACCAATGCATGTACTTTATGCATGCATGCATTACAATTAATGCATTGATAAACATAATTTTTGAGAAAAACAAAAGCATTAATTAGGTGCTTTTGCAAACTACAAAAATATTCCACCACTCACCATAAACCGGAAAGGAGAATCTTGCGTATGCGTGCAATAGCGGCACCATCGTATACATATCTTACGATTAATGGGGCTTTCGACAAGAATAGCCGCGTGGCGAGCTCTAGGCTAGTCCTTTTTTCAGACGCATTAAACCTATCTCTCGGGACTTCTCGCATGCACCATCGTGCCACCCAAAAAAAACTTGTACTCTGAGTTTAGTAGTACGTTATCTGAGGAAGAGAAGAGGTGCCGCGCTTTTCGTCCTCTCACACCAGCGTCTGTTTTTCTCGAAAAGGAGGATGATGACCCCGGCCTCTGCATCTGGGAGTCACACTGCGCATCTGTAGCTACAATTGTAGTGTTCTCAACCATCTTATTGGCTCTATCATGGATGTACCTATATACTAAAACATGTCTAGATACATCTATATTTTGACAAATGGAAGGCATGTATTGTGGAGCGGAGGAGTGCTTGTCATCAAAATGGATAAAAGGATGTATCTAGAACTAAAATCGTCTACATACATCTCCTTTTATCCATTTTGATGACAAGTAGTACTTCTTACCCAAAGGAACTTTAAATCCAACAGACACAAAATATCCGTTCATTGCTTTGGAAATTGTTGATCTCATGTTGAAGTAATTGCTGCGCCATACCAAAACCCACCATTTCTTAAGCTAAAGTAGACCAAGGTAATCCCTATATTAGCATATTACTAAGATAAGCAGAAGGCATTGTCGAAACATTTAGAGCGTGAGCTTGTCAATCTGAATGAGGAGGGACACAAGCTTAGCCCGGCCAGCAGCTTAGGCGGGCTGTCGAAAGGTCGGCTCCTGCGTCGGCGTCATTTGGGATCCTTGCTGCTTGTCACCTCCATTTCCACCTTGGTGGCGTCGGTCGTGCCTTTGGGCTCCCCGGCGGAACGTTCGCCCTAACTTGGCCAAGTAGTGCGGCGGTGGGGGCGCCCGCTCGATCTTGAGGACGGCCAAACACGGCGAATAAGCGCGCCGATGTTGAAACACGCCGCCGACCAAGAAAAAACACGGCGGTCCTCCTCCACGAGCAGCAAGTGCCGTGGCTCCGGCGATGGCACTTGCGGTGGAGCACCTTGCCGTCTTGGATCTGTGCGGGCATGGGATGTGCGGTCTTGATGTGGTGGTAAGCGCGGTGGCGGGCCTTCATAGCCCTTGAGCAGGCGCGGGGCATTTGTAGGCGCGGCGGACACTGCTCACGGTGATCGGCGAGCTTGTGGTAAGTGATGTAGAGCCCACAGCCTTCGTGCGGGCACTCCACCCTCACCAAGCGAAAGGGCGGAGTCCACCACCGTGATCCGCGCGTCGAAGCCACCGCGCGCTTGCACTTCTCGCCTTTGCCGCTGGTTCCGGCGCTCGGCGGCGATCCTTGAGCAGTGCCCTCCCTTGGGCTGCAATCAATCAACGACACATCAATCAAGAAACTGCACCTCGCTCAATCAGCGAGCGAAAGAGGTGTATTGAGACCTCATACCTTTGGGCGTCAAGGCGGAGCACCGCAGGCGGTGGAGCACGGTGAGGTCCATCAAGACCTTAGAGAGCTCCATCGCGGGTCTATTCTGTTGATGCGCATGATCTCGCCCTCCTCATGCACAACCATCTCTCGACTTGGGCCGGGGTATTACAAAGCTTACCGTCACATATTTTATACTCCCTCCGTTCCTAAATGTACTCCCTCTGTTCGGAATTACTTGTCTTGGAAATGGATGTATCTAGAACTAAAATACGTCTAGATACATCCATTTTATGACAAGCTCAAAGGTAACTCATAGTGGGAGTAACATAAATAATATCATGCACTTGGGACTGCATAAACATGCTTATGTGGCGAATGATTAAAGAAGAGAGAGATGGTTATAGTAACATAGGTAGATACCATAACATAATAAATATGGTGCTACTATGTGTCATGCATGGCAATAAATGAGACCATCTATGATACTAATCTATGATACTATGCACTATAGAGGTAGTAACATAGACTAGTAGCAATATGCATGTTACTAGTCTAAGTTACTCCCCACTATGACCAGCCTAATTACGAGCGGAGGAGTAAGTCTTTATAGAGATTTCACTAGGTGGACTACATGTGAAGCAAAATGAATGAATCCACACTTAAAATGCATCTATATACATCGTATGTAATTCATAATGGAATCCCTACAAAGACTTATAATTTAGGAGCGGAGGAGTACTACTTCAAGGTGCATTAAATCAACACATGCAAGTACTATCAAAAGAAGAGTCATGGCATGCATGCATACGTTGTAATTAATGCATCGGTAGCATAAAGTCTTGAAATATATCGAGTGCAGTGCTTTGATGTGTCGCGTCAATTTGTACATCAGCGAGAAGTTTGATTATCCTCTCCCTCGCGGACTTAGCGCATCGCCTTTGGCTGTATGACAGAGTTGGCCACACACCTATCGGGCCCCTTTGTCATACACGCAAAAACAGAACATCCCTCCTCGCCCATGAGTGTGGTGGTGGCAAGACTAGGAGAAGCTTTAAGCTACGCTCTCCCTCCCGCCAGCAGTGGACATGCTGCAGTTCAATCGGTGTCACATGGCGAAGCATCTTGTAGTACTCCTCCGGTGCATTAGTACACCATCATCATTCGACTTCGGCGAAGAGCCAAGCGCTTCGGACGATCGTGTGGCGGTTTCATGTGTAGAGTAGTCTAGATGGCGTGTACCGTGTGCTGTAAGCTTAAAATCGTTGGGGTGAGGCTGGCAGGGGAGCGTTGCGAGAAAATTAAAATTTTTCCTCTGGCTTCACCAAGATCCATCTATGAGTTCATCTAAGCAGCGAGTAGCGGGAGAGATTGCATCTACATACCACTTGTAGATCGCGTGCGAAGCTTGCAAGGTGATGATGGAGTCGTACTCGAGCGTGATTGAGATCACCGATGCCAAGTCTTGAGCGGACAGCACCTCCGCGTTCAACACACGTGCGGAGACGATCGGCGTCTCCTCCTTCTTGATCCGGCAAGGGGAGGAGAGGTTGAGAAGACGACTCCACTGGCGGCCTGACAGGCGTGATGATGGTGGAGAAGCGATCTCAGCAGGGCTTGAGCTCTACGGAGGAGGAGATGTGTTGGGAGGGAGGGGCTGCGCCTTGGGAGTTGTGTACAGCAGCCCCCTCCTCCCCCCTTTATATAGGCCCCAGTGGCGGCCCTGAGATCCAATCTCCGAGGCGGCGACAAGGGGTGGAGTACCCCCAAGCCGGTGGGCGCCCCCCCTAGGGTTTCAACCCTAGGCGCGAGGTGGACCTGAGGCGCACCAGCCCCTTGTGGGCTGGTTCCCTTCCCTCTCAGCCCATGGGGCCCTCAGGATAGGTGGCCCCACCGGTGGACCCAGGACCCTTCCAGGTGGTCCGTGCTTTCCAGTAACCCGAAACTTTCCCGATGGCGAAACACCACTTCCTATATATTATTCTTTACCTCCGGACCCTTCCGGAACTCCTCGTGACGTCAGGGATCTCATCAGGGACTCGAACAACATTCGATGGTCACATACTTGACTTCCTACTAACCCTAAGCGTCACCAGAACCTTAAGTGTGTAGACCCTACGGGTTGGGAGACCTTGAACATGACCGAGGCGACTCTCGGGCAATAACCAACAGCGGGATCTGGATATCCATGTTGGCTCCACATGCTCATCGATGATTTCATCGGTTGAACCACAATGTCGAGATTGATCAAACCACTGTATGCAATTCCCTTTGTCAATCGATGCGTTACTTGCGAGACTTCGATCGTCGGTATCCCAATACCTTGTTCGGTCTCGTTCACAGCAAGTCACTTTACTCATCTGCCGTAATGCATGATCCATGGCCAACACCTTGGTCACATTGAGCTCATTATGATGATGCATTACGAGTGGGCCGAGAGATACCTCTCCGTCATACGGGTGACAAATCGATCTCGATCCGTGTCAACCGCGAGATACTTTCGGGGATACGTAATGCACCTTTATAGTCACCCGATTCGTTGTGACGTTTGATACACCAAGGCACTCCTCGGTAACCGGGAGTTACGATCTCATGGTCGAAGGAATGGATACTTGACATTGGCAAAGCTTCTAGCAAACAAACTATCGATCTTATATGCTATGCTTATGATTGGGTCTTGTCCATCACATCATTCTCCTAATGATGTGATCCGTTATCAACGACATCCAATGTCCATAGTCGAGAAACCATGACTATCTATTGATCTGTGAGCTAGTCAACTAGAGGCTCACTAGGGACTCATTGGGTCTAAGTGTTCACCGTGTATTACGATTTCGGATAATACATTTATAGCATGAACAAAGACAATTATCATGAACATTGAAATATAATAATCCTTTTATTATTGCCTCTAGGGCATATTTCCAACATCTCCCACTTGCACTAGAGTCACCAATCTAGTTACATTGTGATGAATCGAACACCCATAGAGTTACGGTGTTGATCATGTTTTGCCTTGAGAGAGGTTTAGTCAGCGGATCTGCGACATTGGATCCGTGTGCACTTTGCAAATCTCTATGTCTCCATCTTGAACATTTTCACGGATGGAGTTGAGCGGCAACTTGATGTGCTGGTCTTCTTGTGAAACACGGGCTCCTTGGCTAGAAGCAATAGCTCGGTGTTGTCACGAGAAGAGTTTGATCGGCCCGACGCGTTGGGTATGACTCCTAGGTCGGTGATGAACTCCTTCACCCAAATCGCTTCATCGCTGCCTCCGAGGCTGCCATGTACTCCGCTTCACGTAGATCCCGCCACGGCTCTGCTTGCGGTTGCACCAGCTTCTTGCTCCACCATTCAACATATACGTATCCGGTTTGTGACTTAGAGTCATCGGATCTGAGTCGAAGCTAAGCGTCGGCGTAACCCTTCTGACGAGCTCTTCGTCTCCTCCATAAGCGAAACATGTCCTTTGTCCTTTTCGGTGCCGGGATATTCTTGACCGCTGTCCGGTGTTCCTTGCGGGGTTACTTTGGTATCTTGCAACCAAACTTACGGCAAGGTTTACATCAGTGCAGTACCTGACATGGCATACATAATAGATCCTATGGCTGAAGCATAGGGGATGACACTCATCTCTTCTTTATCTTTTGCCGTGGTGGGTGGTGAGCCGAGCTCAATCTCACACCTTGTAACATAGGCAAGAACCCTTCTTGGACTGATCCATTTGAACCTCTTCAAAATCTTATCAAGGTATGTGCTTTGTGAAAGACCTATGAGGTGTCTCGATCTATCTCTATAGATCTTGATGCCTAATATATAAGCAACTTCTCCAAGGTCCTTCATTGAAAAACACTTGTTCAAATAGGCCTTAATGCTGTCCAGGAGTGTCGTATCATTTCCCATCAAGAGTATGTCATCTACATATAATAGGAGAAATGCTACGGGCTCCCTCACTTTCTTATAGTGAGGCTTCTCCATAAGTGCATAAACTAACGCTTTGATCATCTCATCAAGCGAATGTTCTAACTCGAGATGCTTGCACCGGTCCATAAATGGATCATTGGAGCTTGCATACTTTGTTAGCGTTACGAGGATCGACAAAACCTTCGGCTGCATCATATCTGCTCTTCCTTAAGATGTCCATTAAGGAATGCCGTTTTGGCGTCCATCGCCATATCTCATAATCATAGTATCACGGCAATTGCTAACATGATTGGACGGACTTAAGCTTCGCTCACGGGAGAGAAAGTCTCATCGTAGTCAATCCCTTGAACTTGTCGATAACCCTTAGCGACAAGTCGAGCTTTATAGATGGTGACATTACCATCGCGTCCGTCTTCTTCTTAAAATCCATTTATTTTCTTTCTTTGAGACACGAAGCAATTGAAAACCACAGGTCCTTTGACATGTAGCGGATGCGGGAGTTGAGGACTTGGAGGGGAGCTCTTGAGGATTTGGAGTGAGCAGCGGTGATCGAGAATTTGGTGAGGCGGCTAAGGAAGCTGGGCGTGAGGTGATGATGGTGAAACACTTGGCAGGCAGGCTTCTTGACATTGATTTCCTTGGCTTGACGAGGCTCGGTGACGGCAAATGATGAATCCTCATTGAATTTCCTCCTTGCCTCCTTGGCTGTCTTGCCAATTTGGCTTGGCGCTGGACCATTCTTGGGAAAGTCTTCACCATGCTTGATCTTGGGTGGGATCGACAGCGGTGTGATGGAGCTCTTGGGCATGGAGGGTTTAAAGCAAATTTCCTCATGTACTTAGGAGTAATAGCGGTATTCCTCCATTCTCGTGCCCATCTTCTTTCTATCCTTTGTATCGCACTTTCGCTGATTTTTGTCTCCTTGCCAAACTTGGATTCATCGGGTGTCACGATAATCTTTGTATATTTCATCGAGGGAATCTTAAAGGCAGTCATGACCTCGGTTTCTTTCCTCCCTTGCGGTCTCTTTCCTTACGCCATTTTCTTGGATAGGAATTTGAACTATAGAGCACTCTGAAGAAGTATGCGGTTTTCTTGAGAGCAGCGCAAATGAGTTAAGTTGATGAGAACCTAGTGATTCAGCGGGGACATGATGCACTGTGAGCAGAGTGTAGGTGCGAGAATTTGGAGAGGTCATATCGTTCTCGGATGGTTTTCAAAAGAACAAGTTTTGAGGAATTTGACCGATTGAGCCTTGAGGAATTTCACTAAGCGTTTTGTCTCGGGTTCGAGTTATGCAGTTGAAAATCCGCTGGTGAGAGAATCTTGAAGAAATGAATGCTTAGAGATAAATCAAAACATCTGATGTGTGAGGTGTTCATATGTGAAGATTTGAAGAACAAAAACACCTTTGAAGATTTTGAAGATTTGAGAATCATCGCGAGTAATAAAAGTAACTTTTAATTACGATGAAGAACACGATGAAGCGAGAATGAACTTAGTGAAGTTAAATCGTTAGATCTCACGCCCTAACTTGGTAGAGGCAGCTCTGGCGTGGCGGAGTGAAGATTTGGCGGCGGCAATGCCAACGACAGCGACGAAGCGGTAAGCTCTTCCTCACCGGCGGCGATGGAGTAGCGGCGCTAGGGTTTGAGGAGAGCTCGGCGAGAGGCAATGACGAGCGAGTAAATGAAGTAAGGAAGGAGAGGGGTATTTATAGCCCTGTGAAAGCTGTTAACAGAAGATTTTGGGACGAACATGCCCTCCGTTCTTCTTCCGCGACATGTCACCCGTACTATCACGGATGAGATCGTGTAGATCGTGTGTGATTAAACTAATGCATCATGGGATGCGAGCGGTTTAATGGTAAAACCGAAATCTGGATAAGATTTGTTTTAAAAGTTTAGATTCGCAATTTCTTGATTTATCAAGGACACGGTGAAGACTTTGAGCAGTTTCAATCGAGCATACATGAAGAATTTGTGAATAGATTGGATTGAGTATATAGAGGGAAGGGTCCGATCACATTCACTTAGCGAAATAGCAACTTGAAGAAATAGCAATAAGTGAATCTTTGTGGAGGACATAAACTCATATATATATATACATATATATATATATATATATATATATATATATAAAATGAAGAAAAACTCAAATTGAAGATTTTCAACTTTTGGTGGTGGCGTATTACCGTATAAGAATGATGATTTGGACACTGATTATAATTGAGGTTACGAGAATCAAATTCTTCATTAATTTCTTCACACTTAGAATGTTATTCTTCATTGATTGAAGAAAAGCGTTTCTTCATGTGTTGCACATCTAAGTCATCAATTCGCATAAGGGTTAGGATGTGTCCTTTTCAAAGAACATTAGAAGATTCTAAGATATTTAGCTCACACGCAACTTGCTAAATCTCTTCTCATCCAAGGGCTTAGTGAAGATATCAGCTTCTGTTCTTGATCTTCACATGCTCGATGGAGATATCGCCCTTCAACACATGATCCGAAGAAAATGATGCGAATCTGGATGTGCTTAGTCTTGAGTGCTGAAGCTGGGTTGTGAGCAATCTTGATGGCACTCTCATTTATAGAGAGAGGCACATTCTTCACGTTAGCGCCATAGTCCTTGAGGTTTGCTTCATCCAGCGAGTTGAGCAGCATGAGCCAGCAGCAATGTATTCAACGGTAGTGACGGTGATACCTTTTGCATTTCTTCGGACCAGAGACCAAGATAAATCGGAAATGACAATGCGAGATGTTGACTTGCGGTCCACGATCACCAGGCATAGTCGGTCGAGAATATCAATGAGATCAAAAGCGAGCCCTTGGGGTACCATAATCCTAGTGTTGGTGTGTGAGCTAGATATCGAAGAATATGCTTCCTGACCTTATGGTGTGATTCCTTGATGTAGCTTGAAATCGGGCACACATGCAAACACTAAGCATTATATCGCCTAGATGCATAAGTACAATAAAGAACCAATCATGGGCGGTATACCTTGTGATCGAAGTCGATACCATTTTCATCGATTGCATAGATGGCCATTTGTGGGCATAGGATTTTAGCCTTTGCAATCTTGCATGCGAATTTCCTCGATACATCTTTGAGGTATTTCTCTGAGATATGAATATGCCATTCTTGGCTGGCGCAATTTGAAGACCTAAGAAGAATTTCAACTCCCATCATAGACATTTGATATTCTTCACTCATCATAGGCAAATTCATCACTGTATCGTTGGTTAGTACGCCAAAGATAATATCATCAACATATATTTGGCACACAAACAGTTCACCATCATATGATTTAGTAAAGAGAGTAGGTCAAATGAATAAGATTGTGAAGCCATTCTTCTGAAGAATTCCTTCAATGTGTCATACCACGCTTGAGGGCTTGCTTGAGCCATAGAGAGCCTTATTGGTCTGAAGACTTTGTCGAGTTCTTGGGATCTTCAAAACACAGGGGTTGAGCAACATATACTTCTTCCTCAAGCTTACCATTGAGGAATGCACTTTTCACATCCATTTGATATAAGATGATATCATGATGGTTAGCATAGGCAAGTAAAATCACGAATAGCTTCAAGTCTAGCAGCAGTTGCAAAAGTTTCATGAAATCAATTCCTTGACATGTGTGTAGCCTTGAGCTACTAGTCGTCTTTATTCCTCACCACAAGGCCATTTTCATCTTGCTTGTTGCGGTAGATCCACTTTGTGCCAATGATATTATGCTTGTGAGGATGGAAGTTACCAATTCGGACATTGTTCCTTCAGTGATGTAATTCTTCTTGCATAGCACTGAATCCACTCGGCTCTAGAAATGCTTCATCTACCTTAGTGGGCTCGAGATAGAGACAAAGCATAGTGCCCACAAAATTTAGATAAGTGTGAGGCTTTTGGCGTGTGAGAGGACTGGTGCGCTAATGTCATCGATGATCTTATCCACTTGCACTTCTTTTGCAGCGTGGATGAGTTGGTTTCGTTGAGGATTTTGATCAGCATTTTCTTGACACCATTTTCCTCATCATGTTCTTGGGTGCATCATTTCGGCGTTCTTCATGAATAGGAATGAATTCTTGATTCTTTAGTAGGAATGACATCCTCGGTTGCCTTGAGCTTGATAGCATCCTCGGTGTTGGTTCATCTAACCACGGTAGGTGCTCTCTTTGCGAGCCATTAGTTTCATCGAACCGGCGCATCTCTGATGTCAACAATCTTGTGAAGTACAATGTTGAAGACTCTATAGGTGTGCGAGTCCTTTCGTAACCAAGCATAAAACCTTCATGTGCTTTGGTGCAAATTGAGTTGTGTGAGGATCTCTAATCCAACATTTAGCAAGAAGACTGAAATAACTCACATTGGGTTTCTTGTCGTTGAGGAGTTCATAGGATCTTCTTGAAGAATTTGTGAAGATATACTCTGTTGATGATGTGAGGCAGTATCAATTGCATCAATCCAAAAAGCGAGGCGTTTGTATTCATCAAGCATAGTGCGAGCCATCTCAACAAGATTCTGTTCTTGCGCTCCAGCGCCATTCTGGCGAGGAGTATAGGGAGCAGATAATTCATGAGTAATACCAAGTTCATCAAGATAGGCATCAAGACGAATTTCTTGAACTCGGTTCCATTGTCACTTGATATGCTTGATCTTCACACCAAAGTTGGTTGAAGCCCTCGAGAAAATCGTTTGAAGACTTCACACTTCATGTTTGTAAGTAACAATGTGTACCCATGTATATCGAGAATAATCATCAACAATGACAAAACCATATAGAGATGCATCATTAGTGGCCTTGAATAATGGTTAGGTCGAAGAGGTCCATGTGAAGCAATTGAATGGGCGGGTAGTGGTCATGATAGTCTTATTTGGATGCTTGGCCTTGGTCATTTTCGGCTTCACATGCTCCGCATAAGTGATCCTTGAGAATTTGACATTCTCAATGCCAATGACATGCTTCTTATGGCGTGTTCAAATTCCTCATGCTGCATGACCAAGTCGTCGATGCCATAGCCGATATGAAGCTTTTGCAAAAGACACCGGCTGGTTGTGGTCTGTAGAGAAATCAACAATATCTGAGATCCTCTCCTAAAGCCTTGAAGACTTTGGAATTGTCACTTCCATAATCACAACAGTATTTGCCAAAGACAACAACCATATCAAGATCACAAAGCATTGAGGTGACATGAGATTGTATCCTAAGGACTCAACAAGTATGACTTTGTCCATGTGCTTATCCTTAGAGATAGCAACCTTACAAGACCCAATACACGACTTTTTTGTCGGCCAAAGATGATATGCTTGGTGGCGGTGATAAGGAGCATCCATCAATAGATTCTTGTCACCAGTCATGTGATTTGTACATCCACTATCGAGGACCCATTAGGTGGTTTGGGTTGATCATCCTGTAGATGAATTAGTGTAACTTACAATCTCATATGCTTCATGGTGAAGAATATGATATCAAGTTCATCGAGATGAATTTCATCAAGATAAGCAGATATAGCAATATGAGGACGTGTGAAATGAAAGTTCATTTCATCATGATTCGCTGCGTCCTTCGAACATCTTATGGGTCCCACAAATTCTTGGATGTTAGAACATCGGAGACTGACCCTATGAGAAGAGATTAGTTCCTTTTCTTCACCACCCACATCGGAGGGTGGCAAAGTTCATCATCCTGCGAGCACCATGTGAAAAGGTGGCAAGATGCCATTTAAGCAGCATAGGAGGGGTTAGGGTAAGCATATGAATAAGCAGTAATTCTTGAGGACTTATGAACATAATGGTTTGAAGAATAATGCACATATTCATAGCCCTTAGCTCTACCTGCGAGGCAGTATTGTACGATGATAATCATGAGGACTTTGATCCAGTTGAGAATTTGATCCTCGTGAAGAATTTGGTCCATATGAGGACTTGGATCCAAATGAAGAGTTTGGTCCATGTGAAGAATTTGATCAGGGTTCTGTTCTTCACGGTGGTGTCATGAGGACATTCACGAAGACTTTCAACGATTTTGGGAACCGATTTTCTTCATAGGGGCCGTTCCTGCGATTAGTGCCAACATATCTAGCAAATACTTCACCATTCGATTTTGAACAGTTTATAGTTGGAGTCAAATGACTCCTCGGAAGAATGAGGAGATTCACATGTAAAGCGAGATAAGTTAGATGGATCAACTGGAGGTCCCTTTGACAACCCATGAGGTTTTGGGATCACTGGGCTTCCAATATGTTCCATCGGCATTGAGTTTCCTCTCGGCAATACCCTCTTTCCTAGGGTTTCATTGAGGATCTGCTTTTGAGCACATCACAAAGTGTCTGATGCCCTTTGAGGCTTTTGTACATGCACATCATGTACAATTCCTTCACCACCGCATTGTCGATTGATACTAGCAATGTCCTCGGATGAGGAATTAGTAATAGCGAGAGGCGAATGAAGAATTTGTAACATTTGAAGCATTTGAACATTCGGGTGAAGAATTAGCGATTCACGTTCAATGCACTTTAAGCATGGAGGAACAAATTCTTCTGAGAAGCGGATTTGTTGAGCTAGTAATGAATCGCACTCCTACGAAGATCTTCATAACACACTCTTAGCTTTTCAAGATCTTCCTTTCTTTGAATAGCTTCAGAAAGCTTCTCATGATCTTGCTTTTCTTGAAGAAGTCATAAGAAAGTTTCTCATGATCGGACAAGAGAGTTATGATGACCTTGAAGGTTATCATACTTCCATGAAGTCTCTGAAGATTTTAATCGGAGCTTTAGTCGATCCATTTCTTCACCCAACATATCATCACTTTTATCTAGCATGTTTTGAACCTTTTCAAGAGCCCGTTGTTGTTTACGAATTTTAGCAAGTTTAGAGTAGCTGGGCTTGAGATCCTCATCGATTCATTTTCACTAGAGTCGGAGGTTGTATTTGAGTACCTTAGCTCCTTTTGCCATGAAGCGATAGGTGGGGCGTAGCCATCATTATCTTCATTAGCCTTGTGGTGGAGTCAATTTCTTGGTGTTGAAGATGGACTTTGGCAAGCGATGTAATGCGGACTTCGCACACAGACTCAGATTCTTGAACTCCTCCTCTTCATCATTTTCCTCGATTCAACTTGAGTCCATTTCCTTGCCCATGAATGCAGCGACTTTCTTGGAGCGCCCTTCTTGTGAGATGAAGACTTTGAGGTTTTGAAGACGAAGATTTTGGCGATTTCTTCTTCTTCTTCATATCATCGAGCTGTAATCCTTGTATTTCTTCTTCTTCATTTCCTTTTCCCATGAGACAATCTTGAATATAGTGACCGGCTTCTTGCATTTGTGGCAAAGTCTTCTCTTGTAGTCCTTGGATGAAGAATCATTTCCTCTTGAGGGTTTTCCAAAGCGACCGTCTTGTGAACTTGGAATTTCTTCACAAGCGAGCTAGATCTGGCTCGATTCTTGAGGGATCTGGCTACCAAATCCTCACATTGAGTCGAGACACAACCTTAGCCTTGAGGCACGTGGTTTGCCATAGTTTGAGCCATAGAGATCTCTCTTTTTGACAAGTGGAACTTTGAGTGTTAAGTCTTTCAAGGATATCGGCGAGGATCAAGCGACTTGTAGTCGAGCATTCTTGTATCATCGACCCCAGTATCAAATGAGGAATCAGCGATCTTAGCGGTTTCTTCACAACTTCATGATCGTTGATGTCGGTGTACAGGGGGCGAAGCTCATTTGAGATGTCGATGAAAGCAATCAAAGGTTTGTTGGACATTTTCGTTTGAGTCTTTTAAGCGGTTGAAGATTCGAAGAACATCGACTAGAAAGTCACGCTGAGTTGAGACTCCTTCATTTACTTTGGACTATCCTCGGATCGAGCTTAGGTTTCCAACACTCACTCTTCCATCTTGTCCTTTGCTCGGATGGCCAGATGATATTCTTAAACGAGAATCGAGTTGTTTGAATCTCTTCACATCGGTGGCAGTCGGTGTTTGATGATAGAGGGACACCATTTTCCACAACATACCGAGAGATCATTGTCAATTGCCTCAAGATGCATTAGCATCTTGTTCTTCGATGGGGTAGTCCGTTCCATCAAAGGTAGGACACCCAGCGAGACAATCATACTGCGGTCGACATAACTAGAACTCCGGTGGTTAAACAAAATCACATAGAACAAGGGAGTACCTTGCTCGATACCAATTGAAAGTCGTTATATCGACTAGAGGGGGTGAATAGGCGATTTTTGTGAATTCTTCAACGAGAATTTCTTTGGTGAGAAATTCCTTAGCGAAGAACTACTTCAGCGGAATATGTACTCAGAAGTAAACATAACGGGATACACATATAGTGACATGATGAAATGAAGACTAAGCAGTGGAAAGCGTAAACACGGGATAAAAGATGAAGACAAAGCGGTGAAGAAATTGGGCGAGAAATTTGTGAAAGTCTTGATCAAAGTCTTCAACGCAGATATGAACAACATTCAACACAGTGTGAGGAAATGAATGAGTTGAGGAAATAGAACCCGTCGTTGGTGAAGACAATGATTTGGTAAACCAGTTCAAGCTTGCATCTCATTTATGCGTACGGTTGGAAGCGGTGAGTATTTAAACTCGAGGACACAGTCCGGACACCCGTCTCAAGCACGCAACTAGGACACTGTCCTCACCGTATTCTCCTTGAACTAAGACCATGGCCCCTCGTCCAATCACCGTGGTAAGTCTTGGTGACTTCAAACCTTCACAGACTTGGTCTCGGCGATCCACAATTCCTCTTGGATGCTCTAGACCTTGGCCCTAGAAATGGAAGAAGCACAGTCTTCAAAGGTAACAAGCGTCGGATCCACAGCGGATCAATTTCTTGATGATGCTCAATCACTTTGGGTTTGTGGGGGTTTGGTTTTGGGATTTCCTCACTTGATGATTTCGCTCAAAGTCCTCGGAGGATGGGTTGCTCTCAAATGACAAGTGTCAAGTTCTCGGGCAGCCAACCAACTAGTGGTTGTAGGAGCGGCTATTTATAGCCTGAGAGCAGCCCGACATGATAAGACATAAATGCCCTTCAATGATATGACCGTTAGGTGGATAAGATATTTTGGGATGGCCGTGGCGCAACATAGCAGTCGAGGAAATTTGACTCAAATTCCTCGGGGCTATCATGTTCCTCTTTGTGTAGGCAATTATTTGGCGAATTCCTAACTCTCGATCGAGCAAAGTCCTCATTGACGGAAGAAGCTGCGTCTCATCCTTGAAGAAATTTATTGACGTATAAGATTTCAATGGCTTCACTCGAAGAGTTGGTAGGTGTGAGATTTTGAGTTGAGCATCACATGGAAATTTTCCTTAGTATTTCCTCGACCCTTTAACGGTCTGGTGTTTCCTATGACTCAAGAAAGAAAATGGAACTACGAAAACAAAAGTCTTCACTTCATATTCCTCGAATGAATATCAAGTCTTCAAGGTCACACCAATTTCTTCACTTTCAAAGTCTTGAAGAAAGTCTTGATTATCAAAGTCTTGAGTTGAAGAACTTCATTTTAGTCGACTTTCTCGTAAATATCAAACTCCTCATAGACTTATAGACCTGTACACTCTGACGCATCGGTTACTTAACCTATAAGTCTTCAATACACCAAAATCACTAAGGGCACTAGATACTTACAGATCTCTACTTTCTTGATGCGTTGCAGGCCACAGCGGGAACTAGTCTCCAGCGGCGATAAACTCTTCGTGTCCTCAAGGCCATTGCTTGAGAACATCCTGATTCCTCCACCAGCCTTTGGCGCTCGTTCTGAGCATGTCATTTCTCGTCCATAAGTTTCTTGGCGATGACACGGTCCTCTTCAACAAAACCTGGTCTCCTCCCTGGTACGCACTTGGACGATCTTCTCTCGGTAGTGCGTGCTCAAACAAAACCCTCTCATTGCCCTCCCTTAGTTCGGGATGATCGGTAGCCTATTCAGCAGGGCTTTCCGTCGTCACCAACCTCGTCAAGCCGGAATCTGATCCATCGGCTATGGGCGATTGCATGCATCCGCTTTTGATCGTCGCACCTTACGATTTTCCAGGCGCGTGACACAGTGGGACATCTGCTACATTACGTGGTGCGGCGGGACATCTCTCTTTGCCAGCGGCGGCCCAGTTCGATCTGCTGCGCCATTGCGGCGGGACCTCCGTCTTTGCTTCAAGCCAGCGGGACCTCTGTGCTGCTACTTAGCGGCCGAGACATATCGGCTTCTCTGGTAATGGGACATCTCTCGTGCTTCGCTTCCATTCGCCTCTCCGGTGGCAATCTCTCGACCCGAACTCCACGGCAGCCATGGCACATGCAAGGGAAGGATCTTTGAATGACTTGTTTGTTTTGTGGATGAGGAGTTGAGGAGGAATGTCGATCATCTTGGCATACTAGTATTTATAACCCGATACTATCGCTCCTAAGTGAAACCGTTTAGGTTGTGATGGGTGTGAACAGTTTGGAATTCAATATAGCGTGGTACTAATATGCTCCTAAGTGAAGCCCCAGTTTGGGTTGTGATCGGTGTGAATAGGTTTGCAATTCAATATAGTGTGGAGTAATTTGGAATGTGACGAGCATAAGCTCAAAATTTATTAGCGGTTCTAGTTTGATGCGGCACTATTCGGATGGAGCTTCTTTTCTCCCTCCTTTCGGTTTATAGGGCTTATCTCAAAATTTTAGTTTTCCATTTTATAAGGCTCAATTTGGTTGTTCCCCAACACATGTTGATTCAAAGTGCATTAAATCATTGCATGCAAGTATTAAGAAAATTGACCAATGCATGTACTTTATGCATGCATGCATTACAATTAATGCATTGATAAACATAATTTTGAGAAAAACAAAAGCATTAATTAGGTGCTTTTGCAAACTACAAAAATATTCCACCTCACCATAAACGGAGGAAGTCTTTGTAATATGCGTGCAATAGCAGCACCATCGTATACATATCTTACGATTAATGGGGCTTTAAACAAGAATAGCGGCGTGGCGAGCTCTAGGCTAGTCCTTTTTAGAACATTAAACCTATCTCTGGGACTTCGCATGCACCATCGTGCCACCCAAAAACTTGTACTCTGAGTTTAGTGAGTCGTTATCAAAGAGAAGAGGTGCCGCCTTTTCGTCCTCTCACACCAACGTCTGTTTTCTCGAAAAGGAGGATGATGACCCGCCTCTGCATCTGGGAGTCACACAGCATGTCTGTAACTCAATTGTAGTGTTCTCAACCATCTTATTGGCTCTATCATGGATGTACCTATATACTAAAACATGTCTAGATACATCTATATTTTGACAAATGGAAGGCATGTATTGTGGAGCGGAGGGAGTGCTTGTCATCAAAATGGATAAAAGGATGTATCTAGAACTAAAATAAATCTACATACATCTCCTTTTATCCATTTTGATGACAAGTAGTACTTCTTACCCAAGGAACTTTAAATCCAGGACACAAAATATCCGTTCATTCTTTGAAATTGTTGATCTCATGTTGAAGTAATTGCTGCACATACAAAACCCACCATTTCTTAAGCTAGTAGACCAAGGTAATCCTATATTAGCATACTAAGATAAGCGAGAGGCATTCGAAACATTTAGAAGTGCTTGTTGATCTGAATGAGGAGGACACAAGCTTAGCCCGGCCCGGTGACTTGAGGCCCATCAGAAGGTCGGCTCACCTGCGTCGGCGTCAGCTGGGATCCTTCTTGCTTGTCACCTCCATTTCCACCTTGTGGCGTCGGTCGTGCCTTTGGGCTCCCCGCAGAATAAACCCCTACTAACCAAGTAGTGCGGGTGAGGGGCCTATCAAATGCGAACGGCAAACACGGCGAATAAGCGCGCCCGATGTTGACAAAGCGGTCCTCCTCACGAGCAGCAAGTGCGTGGCTCCGCAGTGCACTGCGGTGGGCACCTGCCGTCTTGGATCATGCGCGGGCATGGGATGTGCGGTCTTGATGTGGTGGTAGAAGCGGTGGCGGAGCCTTCATAGCCCTGACGAACACGGGGCATTTGTGGTGCGGCGGACACGCTCACGGTGATCGCGAGCTTGTGGTAAGTGATGTATGACCTTCGTGCGCGAACTCCACCCTCACCAAGCGAAGGAGTCCACCACCGTGATCGCGTCAAGGAAGCCCGCATGGCAGCACACTTCGCCTTCTGCCGCTGGTTCCGGCGCTCGGCAAGCGTCCCGCTTGAGCAGTGCCCTCCTTGGGTTGCAAGAAATCAATCAACGACACATCAATCAAGAAACACCTTCGCTCAATCAGCCGAGCGAAAGGGTGTATTCAGACCTCATACTTTGGGCGTCAAGGCGGAGGCACACAGGCGGATGGAGCAGTGAGGTCCATCAAGACCTTAGAGAGCTCCATCGCAGGGTCTGTTCTGTTGATGCGCATGATCTCCCCTCCTCATACAACCATCTCTCGACTTGGGCGGGGTATTACAAAGCTTACCGTCACATATTTTATACTCCCTCGGTTCCTAAATGTACTCCCTCTGTTGGAATTACTTGTCTTGGAAATGGATGTATCTAGAACTAAATAAATCTAGATACATCCATTTTACATTCAATAAGGTAACTCATATGGGAGTAACATAAATATTATCATGCACTTGGGACCATAAACATGTATGTGGCAATTAAAGAAGAGAAGATGGTTATAGTAACATAGGTAGATACCATAACATAATAAATGGTGCTACTATGTGTCATGCATGGCAATAAATGAGACCATCTATGATACTAATCTGATACTATGCACTATAGAGGTAGTAACATAGACTAGTAGCAATACATGTTACTAGTCTAAGTTATCCCCACTATGACCAACCTAATTACGAGCGGAGGGTAAGTCTTTATAGAGATTTCACTAGGTGGACTACATGAAGCAAAATGAATGAATCCTTAAAAATGCATCTATATACATCGTTATGTAATTCATAATGGAATCCCTAAAGACTTATAATTTAGGAGCGGAGGAGTACTACTTCAAGGTGCATTAAATCAACACATGCAAGTACTATCAAAGAAAGTCATGGCATGCATGCATCACGTTGTAATTAATGCATCGGTAGCATAAGTCTTGAAATATATCAGTGCGGTGCTTTGATGTATCGCGTCAATTTGTACATCGAAGTTTGATTATCTCTCTCAGCGGACTTAGCTTGCCTTTGGCTGTGTAATGAGTTGGCCACACACCTATCAGGCCGCTGTCATACCGCATGAAAACGAGGGCATCCTCCTAGCCATGGTGTGGTGGTGGCAAGACTAGGGCTTCAACTACGCTCTCCCTCCCTGCCAGGTGGACATGCGGCAGTTCAATCGGTTGTCCATGGCGAGAAGCATCTTGCCTCCTCCGATTGCATTAGTACACCATCATCATTCGACCAAGAAGAGGCGAAGAGCAGCGCGGACGATCGTGTGGCGGTTTCATGTGTAGAGTAGTCTAGATGGCGTGTCTGGTGCACCTTGAAAGCCGTCGTTAGGGTCGAGCTGAGGGAGCGTTGCGAAAATTAAAATTTTTCTCTCTGCTTCACCAAGATCCATCTATGAGTTCATCTAAGCAGCGAGTAGCGGGAGAGAGTGCATCTACATACCACTTGTATCGCGGCGTGCGGAAGCTTGCAAGGTGATGATGGAGTCGTACTCGAGCGTGATTGAATCATCGATGCCAAAGTCTTTGAGCGGACTGCACCTCCGCGTTCAACTTACGTCACGGAGACGATCGGCGTCTCCTCGCTCTTGATCCAGCAAGGGAAGGAGAGGTTGAGAAGACAGCTCCACCGGCCTGGCCAGCGTGATGATGGTGGAGAAGCGATCTCACGATAGAGGCCGCCCAAGCTCGGAGGAGGAGATGTGTTGGGGAGGGAGGCTGCGCCTTGGGTGTTGTGTGCAGCAGCCCCCTCCCTCCCCCTTTATATAGGCCCCAGTGGCGGCCTGAAGATCCAATCTCGAGCGGCGACCAAGAGGTGGTACCCCAAGCGGTGGGCGCCCCCGCCTAGGGTTTCAACCTAGGCGCGTGAGGTGGACCCTAGAGCGCACCAGCCCCAATGGGCTGGTTCCTTCCCTCGGCCCCTGGGGCCCTCAGGATAAGTGGCCCCACCGGTGGACCCAGGACCCTTAAGGTGGTCCAGCACTTCCGTGGAACCCCAAAACTTTCCGATGGCGAAACACCACTTCCTATATATTATTCTTTACCTCCGGACCCTTGGGAACTCCTCGTGACGTCAAGGGATCTCATCCAGGACTCGAACAACGATTCGATGGTCACATGCTTGACTTCCTACAAACCTAAGCGTCACAGAACCTTAAGTGTGTAGACCCTACGGGTTGGAGACCTGTGAACATGACCGAGGCGACTCTCGGGCAATAACCAACCGCGAGGTCTGGATATCCATGTTGGCTCCCGCTATCTCTCGATGATTTCATCGGTTGAACCACGATATAGAGATTGATCAAACCACATGTACAATTCCCTTTGTCGATCGATGCGTTACTTGCGAGACTTCGATCGTCGGTATCCCAATACCTTGGTCGGTCTCGTTCACGGCGAATCACTTTACTCGTTCCGTAATGCATGATCCCGTGGTAATACCTTGGTCGCATTGAGCTCATTATGATGATGCATTACCGAGTGGGCCGAGATACCTCTCAAGTCATACGGAGTGACAAATCCTGTCTCGATCCGTGTCAACCCTTCAGATACTTTTCGAATACACTAATGCACCTTTATAGTCACCCGATTCGTTGTGGCGTTTGATACAACGGCACTCCTCGGTGGCGGGAGTTACGATCTCATAGTCGAAGGAATAGATACTTGACATTGGCAAGCTCTAGCAAGCGAACTA
Organism: Aegilops speltoides; assembly: GCA_021437245.1. Taxonomy (NCBI): domain Eukaryota; kingdom Viridiplantae; phylum Streptophyta; class Magnoliopsida; order Poales; family Poaceae; genus Aegilops; species Aegilops speltoides. The sequence continues at coordinate 101,385,817 of CM038146.1, forward strand.
TCCGATCTTTTATGCTATGCTTATGATTGGGTCTTGTCCATCACATCATTCTCCTAATGATGTGATCCCGTTATCAACGACATCCAATGTCCATAGTCGAAACCATGACTATCTATTGATCACAACGAGCTAGTCGACTAGAGACTCACTAGGGACTCATTGGGTCTAAGTGTTCACCACGTGTATTACGATTTCCGGATAATACGGTTATAGCATGAACAAGTGGCGATTATCATGAACATTGAAATATAATAATCCTTTTATTATTGCCTCTAGGGCACATTTCCAACGATCTCCCACTTGCACTAGAGTCACCAATCTAGTTACATTGTGATGAATCGAACACCCATAGAGTTAAATTGTTGATCATGTTTTACCTGTGAGAGGTTTAGTCAGCGGATCTGCGATATTAGGATCCGTGTGCACTTTGCAAATCTCTATGTCTCCATCTTGAACATTTTCACGGATGGAGTTGAAGCGGCAACGATGTGCACTGTCTTCTTGTGAAACACAGGCTCCTTGGCTAAAGCGATAGCTCCGGTGTTGTCACAGGAAAGAGTTTATCGGCCCGACGCGTTGGGTATGACTCTCTAGGTCGGTGATGAACTCCTTCACCCAAATCGCTAAATGCGCTGCCTCAAGAGGCTGCACAAATCTTAGGTCATTCACTTGAGGAAATTTGCTCTTGTCCTACAAACCTCTGCACTTGGAGGCCCAACAATATCTACAAGGAGAAGGTTGCGTAGTAGACATCGACGCCCTTGGTGACATCTCCACGACGGCTCTCCCCGGTCTGAGGCCCTTTCGGCGTGGCGTCCATACCCGGCCGGATCTGCTGCTGCTGCTCCGGCTCTCGCTCGCTTCACTGGCCGCTCTTCTTTGTGAAGGAAATATGCCCTAGAGGCAATAATAAAGTTATTATTTATTTCCTTATTTCATGATAAATGTTTATCATTCATGCTATAATTGTATTAACCGGAAACATGATACATGTGTGAATGCATAGACAAAACAATATGTCACTAGTATGCCTCTACTAGACTAGCTTGTTAATCAAAGATGGTTATGTTTCGACCATGAACAAAGAGTTGTTATTTGATTAACGAGGTCACATCATTAGTAGAATGATCGATTGACATGACCCATTCCATTAGCTTAGCACACGATCGTTTAGTATGTTGCTCTTGCTTTTATCCATGACATATACATGTTCACGTAACTATGAGATTATGCAACTCCGTTTACGGAGGAACACTTTGGGTGCTACCAAGCGTCAACGTATGCGGGTGATTATAAAGGAGTACTACTGGTGTCTCCAAAGGCAGATGTTGGGTTGGCGTATTTGAGATTAGGTTTTGTCACTCCGATTGTCGGAGAGGTATCTCTGGGCCCTCTCGGTAATACACATCATTGAAGCCTTGCAAGCACTACAACTAATGAGTTAGTTGTGAGATGATGTATTACGGAGCGAGTAAAGAGACTTGCGATAGCGAGATTGAACTAGGTATTAGATACCGACGATCGAATCTCGGGCAAGTAACATACCGATGACAAAGGGAACAACGTATGTTGTTATGCGGATCGACCGATAAAGATCTTCGTAGAATATGTAGGAACCAATATGGGCATCCAGGTCCGCTATTGGTTATTGACCGAGAGGCGTGTCTCGGTCATGTCTACATTGTTCTCGAACCGTAGGGTCCGCACGCTTAAGGTTTCGATGATAGTTATTATGAGTTTATGTATTTTGATGTACGAAGTAGTTGAGTCCGGATATGATCACGGACATGACGAGGAGTCTCGGAATGATCGAGACATAAAGATTGATATATTGGACGGCTATATTTGGACACGGAAAGGTTCGGAAGTTTCGGAGAAAACCGAGTCTTGGGAGGTTACGGAACCCCGGGGTAAGTTATGGGCCTTAGTGGGCCAAGAGGGGAGAGAGGGCCGCACCGGGGTGGCGCGCCCCCAGTCGAATAGGACAAGGAGGCGGGCCCCCCCCCTCCTCTCCTCTCTTTCCTTCCCCTTCTCCTTCCTAGTTGGACTAGGAAGGGAGTCCTACTCAACTAGGAGGAGGACTCCCCCTCCTTGGCGCGCCTATAGGGGCCGGCGGCCTCCCCTCCCTCCTTTATATACGGGGGGGGGCACCCTAAACACACAAGTTTGATCTACGGATCGTTCCTTAGCCGTGTGCGGTGCCCCCTCCACCATATTCCACCTCGGTCATACCGTCGCTGAAGCTTAAGCGAAGCCCTGCGCGAGTGAAACATCAAGATCGTCCTGCGCCGTCGTCTTGTGGAACTCTCCCTCGACACTCGGCTGGATCGAGATCGAGGGGCGTCATCGAGCTGTCGTGTGTCAAGAACTTCGGGCGCCGAATGTGGCGTCGGGATCGGTCGGATCGCGAGGAGAACGTCGACTACTTCCTCTACGTTGTGATCGCTTCGCCGGGTCTCGAGGGTGCGTAGACAACACTCTCCCTCTCGTTGCTATGCATCACCATGATCTTGCGTGTGCGTAGGAAATTTTTGAAATTACTCGTTCCCCAGCAGTGGTATCGAGCCAGGTTTTTATGGTTTGATGTTTTGCACGAGTAGAACACAAGTGAGTTGTGGGCGATACAAGTCATACTACCTACCAGCATGTCATACTTTGGTTCAGCGGTATTGTGAGATGAAGCGGCCTAGACCGACATTACGCGTGCGCTTCGCGAGACTGGTTTCACCGCTCGAGCACTCGTTGCTTAAAGGTGGTGGTGGGTGCTGTCTCTCTCACTTTAGTTGAACCGAGTGTAGCTCGCCGGTCCTTGAGAAGGTTAAAGCGGAGTCTATTTGCGAAATATCGTTGTGGTTTTGATCGTAGGTGAGGCTGGTTCTTGCTTAAGCGTAGCAGCCACGTAAAATTTGCAACAACAAAGTAGAGGGCGTCTAACTTGTTTTTGCAGGGCATGTTGTGATGTGATATGGTCAAGGCGTGATGCTATATTTTATTGTATGAGATGATCATGTTTTGTAACGAAGTTATCGGCAATGGCTGGAGCCATATGGTTGTCGCTTTATTGTATGCAATGCAATGCATACTGTAATGCTTTACTTTATCACTAAGCGGTAGAGATAGTCGTAGAAGCATAAGATTGGCGAGGCGACAACGATGCTACGATGGAGATCAAGGTGTCGCGCCGGTGACGATGGTGATCATGGTGGTGCTGCGAAGATGAAGATCACGAAGCACAAGATGATGACCATATCATATCACTTATATTGATTTGCATGTGATGTTTATCCTTTATGCATCTTATCTTGCTTTGATTGCGGTAGCATTATAAGATGATCTCTCACTAAATTATCAAGAAGTGTTCTCCCAGTATGCACCGTTGCCAAAGTTAAATCGTGCCCGGACACCACGTGATGATCGGGTGTGATAAGCTCTCGTCCATCTACAACGGGTGCAAGCCAGTTTTGCACACGAGAATACTCGGGTTATACTTGGCGAGCCTAGCATATGCGAGATATGGCCTCGGAACACGGAGACCGAAAGGTCGGCGTGAATCATATAGTAGATATGATCAACATAAGATGTTCACCATTGAAAACTACTCCATTTCACGTGATGATCGGTTATGGTTTAGTTGATTTGGATCACGTGATCACTTAGATGACTAGAGATGTTTTTCTAAGTGGGAGTTCTTAAGTAATATGATTAATTGAACTTAAATTTATCATGAACTTAGTACTGATAGTATCTTGCTTGTTTATGTTTGATTGTAGATAGATGGCTCGTCTTTGTTGTTACGTTGAATTTTAATGCGTTCCTTGAGAAAGCAAAGTTGAAAGATGATGGTAGCAATTACGGATTGGGTCCGTAACTTGAGGATTATCCTCATTGCTGCACGAGAAGAGTTACGTCTGGATGCACCGCTGGGTGCGAACTCTTCTTGATCTGCGACGGCGTTAAGAACGTCTGGCGAGCAAAGCCGATGACTACTCTATAGTTCGATGTGCCATGCTTTACGGCTTAGAACCGGGACTTCAGCGGCGTTTTGAGCGTCATGGAGCATATGAGATGTTCCAGAGTTGAAGTTGATATTCAACAGAATGCCCGGATTGAGAGATATGAAGTCTCCAATAAGTTCTATAGCTGCAAGATGGAGGAGAATAGTTACATTAGTGAGCACATACTCGAGAATGTGCGGGTACTACAATCACTTGACACAATTGGGAGTTAATCTTCCGGATGATTGTGTCATTGACAGAATTCTTCAATCACGCCACCAAGCTACAAAGGCTTCGTGATGAACTATAATATGCAAGGGTTAGTAAAGACTATACGAGCTCTTCGCAATGCTAAAAGTTGCGGAGGTAGAAATCAGAAGGAGCATCAAGTGTTGATGGTCAATAAGACCACTAGTTTCAAGAAGAAAGGCAAAGGGAAGAAGAAGGGAACTTCAAGAAGAACAACAAGCAAGTTCTTTGCTCGGGAGAAGAAACCCAAGTCGGACCTAAGCACTGGGCGAAGTGCTTCTCCGCAAGCGAGTAGTCCTTTGGAAGCGGAACTGCCCCAAGTATTTGGCGGATAAGAAGGATGGCAAGGTGAACAAAGGTATATATGATATACATGTTATTGATGTGTACCTTACTAGAGCTCGCATAGCACTGGTATTTGATCTTGGTTACATTGCTAATATTTGCAACTCGAAGCAGGGACTACGGATTAGCGAACAACGGCAAAGGGCGAGGTGGCGATGCGGCGTGGGAAATGGTTCCAAAGTCGATGTGATCGCGATCGGCACGCTACCTCTACATCTACCTTGGGATTAGTTTTAGACCTAAATAATTGTTATTTGGTGCTGCGTTGAGCATGAACATTATATCTGGATCTTGTTTGATGCGAGGCGGTTATTCATTTAAATCGAGAGAATAATGGTTGTTCTATTTATATGAGTAATATCTTTTATGGTCATGCACCCTTGAGGAGTGGTCTATTTTGATGAATCTCGATAGTAGTGATACACATATTCATAATGTTGAAACCAAAAGATGCAGAGTTGATAATGATAGTGCAACTTATTTGTGGTACTTGCCGTTTAGGTCATATCGGTGTAAAGCGCATGAAGAAACTCCATCTTGATGGACTTTTGGAGTCACTTGATTATGAATCACTTGGCACTTCGAACCGTGCCTTATGGGCAAGATGACTAGAACCCGTTCTCGATACTATGGAGAGAGCAACAGATTTGTTGGAAATCATACATACTGAGATGTATGTGGTCCGATGAATGTTGAGGCTCATGGCGGATATCGTTATTTTCTCACCTTCACAGATGACTTAAGCGGATATGGGTATATCTACTTAATGAAACATAAGTCTGAAACATTTGAAAAGTTCAAAGAATTTGAGTGAAGTTGAAAATCATCGTAACAAGAAAATTAAATTTCTACGATCGATCGTGGAGGTGAATATTTGAGTTCTGAGTTTGGTCTACATTTGAAACAATGCGGAATAGTTTAGCAACTCACGCCACCGGAACACCACAACGTAATGGTGTGTCCGAGCGTCGTGTCGTACTTTACTAGATATGGTGCGATCTATGATGTCTCTTCAGATTTACCGCTATCGTTTTGGGGTTATGCTCTAGAGGCGGCCGCATTCACCTTGAATAGAACACCGTCGAAATCCGTTGAGGCGACACCTTATGAACTGTGGTTTAGCAAGAAACCAAAGTTGTCGTTTCTTAAAGTTTGGGGATGCGATGCTTATGTGAAAAAGCTTCAACTGATAAGCTCGAACCCAAATCGAGAAATGTGTCTTCATAGGATACCCAAAGGAGACAGTTGGGTACACCTTCTATCACAGATCCGAAGGCAAGACATTCGTTGCTAAGAATGGATCCTTTCTAGAAGGAGTTTCTCTCGAAAGAAGTGAGTGGGAGGAAAGTGGAACTTGATGAGGTAATGGTACCTTCTCCCTTACTTGAAAGTAGTTAAATCGCGAAACCGGTTTACGAGACATCTACACCAAGTAGTGAGGAAGTTGATGATGTTGATCATGAAACTTGAGATCAAGTTCTCTGAGAACCTCGTAGATCAACGAGTAAGATCCGCACGAGTGGTGCGGTAATCCTGTTCGGAAGTCATGCTACTAGATCATGATGAACCTACGAACTATGAAGAAGCGATGGTGAGCCCAGATTCATAAAATGGCTTGAAGCCATGAAATCGAGATGGGATCCATGTATGAAAACAAAGTATGGACTTTGGTTGACTTGCCCGAGGGTAGGCAAGCAATAGAAAACAAGTGGATCTTCAAGAAGAAGACCGACAGCGGTAATATTATTGTCTATAAAGCTCGACTTATGCAAAAGGTTTTCGGCAAGTTCAAGGGATTGACTACGATGAGACCTTCTCACCGTGGCGATGCTTAAGTCCGTCCGAATCATGTTAGCAATTGCCGCATTTTATGATTATGAAATTTGGCAAATGGATGTAAAGACGCATTCTGAATGGATTTACGGAAGAAGAGTTGTATATGATGCAACGAAGGTTTTATCGATCCAAAGGAGCTAACAAAGTGTGCAAGCTCCAGTGATCCATCTATGGACTGGTGCAAGCATCTCGGAGTTGGAATAAGCGCTTTGATAGTGTGATCAAAGCATTTGGGTTTGTCTGAGACTTTTGGAGAAGCTTTGTATTTACAAGAAAGTGAGTGGGAGCTCTGTAGCATTTACGATATTATATGTAGATGACATATTGCTGATCGGAAATGATATAGAATTCTGGATAGCATAAAGGGATACTTGAATAAGAGTTTTTCAATGAAAGACCTCGGTGAGGCTGCTTACATATTGGGCATTAAGATCTATAGAGATAGATCAAGGCGGCTTAATTGGACTTTCACAAAGCACATACCTTGACAAAATTTTGAAGAAGTTCAAGATGGATCAAGCAAAGAAAGGGTTCTTGCTGTGTTACAAGGTGTGAAGTTGAGTAAGACTCAATGCCCGACCCACTGCAGAAGATAGAGAAAATGAAAGATGTTCCTATGCTTGACCATAGGCTCTATCATGTATGCAATCTTGTGTACCAGACTGATGTGTGCCTTGCTATAAGTTTAGCAGGAGGTACCAAAGTAATCGAGAGTGGATCATGGACAGCGGTCAAGAACATCTGAAATACGAAAAGGACTAAGGATATGTTTCTCGTATATGGAGGTGACAAAGAGCTCATAAATGGCAGTTACGTTGATGCAAGCTTTGACAACGATCGAGACGATTCTAAATCGCAGACCGGATCGTATTTACACTAAGCGGAGGAGCTGTCGGTTGGTGCATTCTAAACAAAGCGTCGTGGCGGGATCTACATGTGAAGCGGAGTACATAGCAGCCAGAAGCATCTAATGAAGGATGCGGATGAAGGAGTTCATATCCGATCTAGGTGTCATACCTAGTGCATCGGGTCAATGAAAATCTTCGTGACAATCTTTGGAGCAATTGCCTTAGCGAAGGAATCCAGATTTCACAAGAGGACCAAGCACATCAAGAGGCGCTTCAATTCCATCCGGGACTTAGTCGGTGGGAGACATAGAGATTTGCAAGATACATACGGATCTGAATGTTGCGAGACCGTTGACTAAGCCTCTTCCACGAGCAAAACATGATCAGCACCAAGACTCCATGGGTGTTAGAATCATTACTATGTAATCTAGATTATTGACTCTAGTGCAAGTGGGAGACTAAAGGAAATATGCCCTAGAGGCAATAATAAAGTTATTATTTATTTCCTTATTTCATGATAAATGTTTATCATTCATGCTATAATTGTATTAACGGAAACATGATACATGTGTGAATGCATAGACAAAACAATATGTCACTAGTATGCCTCTACTAGACTAGCTTGTTAATCAAAGATGGTTATGTTTCGACCATGAACAAAGAGTTGTTATTTGATTAACGAGGTCACATCATTAGTAGAATGATCGATTGACATGACCCATTCCATTAGCTTAGCACACGATCGTTTAGTATGTTGCTACTGCTTTTATCCATGACATATACATGTTCTGTAACTATGAGATTATGCAACTCCGTTTACGGAGGAACACTTTGGGTGCTACCAAGCGTCACTGGCGTAAGCGGGTGATTATAAAGGAGTACTACAGGTGTCTCCAAAGGCGGATGTTGGGTTGGCGTATTTGAGATTAGGTTTTGTCCTCCGATTGTGGAGAGGTATCTCTGGGCCCTCTCGGTAATACACATCTTTGAAGCCTTGCAAGCACTACAACTAATGAGTTAGTTGTGAGATGATGTATTACGGAACGAGTAAAGAGACTTGCTGGTAACGAGATTGAACTAGGTATTAGATACCGACGATCGAATCTCGGGCAAGTAACATACCGATGACAAAGGGAACAACGTATGTTGTTATGCGGTCTCGACCGATAAAGATCTTCGTAGAATATGTAGGAACCAATATGGGCATCCAGGTCCGCTATTGGTTATTGACCGAGGCGTGTCTCGGTCATGTCTACATTGTTCTCGAACCGTAGGGTCCTGCACGCTTAAGGTTTCGATGGCGGTTATTATGAGTTTATGTATTTTGATGTACGAAGTAGTTGAGTCCGGATATGATCACGGACATGACGAGGAGTCTCGAATGATCGAGACATAAAGATTGATATATTGACGGCTATATTTGGACACGGAAGGTTAGGAAGTTTCGGAGAAACCGGAGTCTTGGGAGGTTACGGAACCCCGGGGTAAGTTATGGGCCTTAGTGGGCCAAGAGGGGAGAGAGGGCCGCACCGGGAGGTGGCGCGCCTGTGGGAGTCGAATAGGACAAGGGGAGGCGGCCCCCTTCCTCTCCTCTCCTCTCTTTCCTTCCCCTTCTCCTTCCTAGTTGGACTAGGAAAGGGAGTCCTACTCAACTAGGAGGAGGACTCCCCCTCCTTAAGCAGCGCCTATAGGGGCGGCCGGCCTCCCCCTCCCTCCTTTATATCACGAGGCAGGGGGCACCCTAGTACACACAAGTTTGATCTACGGATCGTTCCTTAGCCGTGTCGGTGCCCCCTCCACCATATTCCACCTCGGTCATACCGTCGTGAAGCTTAAGCGAAGCCTGCGCAGTGAAACATCAAGATCGTCACCACGCCGTCGTCTTGTGGAACTCTCCCTCGACACTCGGCTGGATCGAGTCTGAGGGGCGTCATCGAGCTGTCGTGTGTCAAGAACTGGGGCGCCGGATGTGGCGTCGGGATCGGTCGGATCGCGAGGAGAACGTCGACTACTTCCTCTACGTTGTGATCGCTTCGCCGGGTCTACGAGTGCGTAGACAACACTCTCCCCTCTCGTTGCTATGCATCACCATGATCTTGCGTGTGCGTAGGAATTTTTTTGAAATTACTACGTTCCCCAACATGATGCTGCTCCGGCTCTCGCTTCGCCTTCGCCCATTCTTGCTGCCAGAGCTCTCGCCTTTCTCGCTGCTGCTCTGCTCTCCCCTCGCTTCGTCTTTCTTTGCTCTGCTCTGATTTAGCTACACTTGATCCGTGAATCGACTTTTGGGTCGATCGATTTTCAGGGGTGGGGGCTCATTGGAGTTAAGGAAGAACCACCTTGATGGGGGCGGGGCTCGCCGTAGAGGTACCCCACTATCTATCTTAGGGTTCAGGGTGGGGGCGGGGGGGCCTAGAGGGCTGGTCGGGGCGGCGGAGGACCGGCGGTGGGGAGTTGTTTCGGGGCGGCGAGGCGACGCTGGGGCCGGCGGTTTGGCCGGTGGTGGCTGGCGGCTCAGGGGGTGCAGGTTGAAGATGAACTGCAGGCCCTCCCTAAACTACATGCCAAGTGCCTCTCTCCTACCATTGCGTTTAGTTTGGACAGTAACATTCAGATTCCACAGTAAATTTCAGTTTCGACAGTTAAGTTCAGAGTCAACAGTTTTTGCGTCATCTACTGTAGTCAGGTGGTTTTTGGTGATGTAAATTTTACATCTATTTTACATCATCTATTGGAGATGCTATTAGAATCCCACTTGAGATTGGCGATTATGCGTCTTGTCTTGCTTGACCTTGACGTCTTATGGCTCACGGAGCTGCTCCAACGACGAGCGATCCATCACAACAAAGCAGTGCCGGGCGCCGCCTCTCTGATTCCTCGAGATCTTCCTCCACACCTCCGACAACCACCTCCGCCTCAACTGCTTTAGCGACCAACCAAATGATGCTGAGGTCGACACGGCTACAACAAAGTGGTTGTACACTTTTTGCATCACTTATTACTATACATTCATGTCGATCCATTAGGGCTATTTTGGTTCAACAGAAAAACATTGCAATAGGGAATTTTCCAATGGCACTCTACTATTCAATTATTCATGCATTTTGTTGAAAGGAATGAAGCAAAACATCCACCTGGAGCTACTTTTCAAAATCCTATGCATGAAAACAAGACCAAGTGCATTAGTGGCAGAATAACATTCTAACTGTACACGCTTTCATATGGTTTCACTTTATTTTAGCCATTTTTCTTTGCATTCCTATGCTCTTCAAATTCCTGTAAACCAAACACCCGAGTTGACAGAAATCCTGTGTTTACAAATGCTCTGTTTACCATGTGCATTCCTATCCTATTACAGTGTTTTTCCTATCCTGTGTTTTTAGAATCACGCATAAGCCAAATGAGCCCTTACAGAAATTCCTTGATTCTGAGATAGGTGTCGAAGGGAACTTTGTGTGGTTTGTCCTGCTCTCTGCCATGACGTCGTCCACCTCACGAGCTGCTCCATTGACAAAAGCATCCACCAAACCGGACATCACAACTCGACCATCTTTCGCGCCTCGAGATCTCCTTCCTTGCCGCGGCACCCACCGCAACGTCATCACCATCATCGACTCAGCGAGATGAACACGAGAAGTATATGAGTCCACAAGAGAGGTTGCACTCTTTTGTTTACCTTATGTCACTACATACACTTTCGTGATGATCGTGTTTGTCACGATGGAGTCGCGTTTTTGTCATGCATGTACATCCATGACAAATTTATAACAGAATCAAGATAGTCATACTGTCTTTGTCGAGAAGTGTTCCATGTCATTACCAAAATTATCATCACGAAGTGTCCACTTCCATGACGATAAATCGTAGCGTCCGTAAGTGCTTTCATCAAGGGTGACCGACACATGGCATCCATTGTAATGGAACACCGTTAAGCTATCGGGTCGGGTTTTGGATCCGATAACCCATTAATGACCCGACCAATGGGGATTTTCCACGTGTAAAATCATCATTGGTGGAGGAAACACGATGTCGGCTCATTGTTGGGACAGATGTCATCCACTCATTGGATGAAAGGCGCCTATGATACGTCGACCGTGGCGGGGCCCAATGAGGCCCATTCTGTGAAAAGGCTGGCCCATTTGACTTGGTCAAAGGTGACGGGCCGCCCATGGAAAGCTTTGTTAACGGCTGTTCGCATATAGCCCATTTACAGCCCGCTAACCCAAGGCCCGTTCGCCCTATCGAATTAGGCGAGTAGCGTTATCTGGGCCATCCAATATGATTTCAGCCGTTTTCACCGGCCCATGTATGGCCCATGACGCGTCTTCGCCCATATGAGGCCCTATGTAACTCTTGGCCTATTAACGGCCCATGGTGAAACTGGCCCGCAATGAATAGTGTATCACTTTAGACCCATTAACAGCCCGTGGTGAAACTGGCCCGTAATGAATAGTGTATCACTTTATTGTTGGGGAACGTAGTAATTTCAAAAATTTTCCTACGCACACGCAAGATCATGGTGATGCATAGCAACGAGAGGAGAGTGTTGTCTCGTGCCCTCGAGACGAAGCGGAAGAAATCTGGCGTAGAGGAAGTAGTCGACGATCTCCTCGCGATCCAACCGATCCTAGCGCCGTTACTCGGCGCCCCGAAGTTCTTGACACACGTACAGCTCGATGGCGCTCCTCGGGCTCCAATCCGATGAGAGAAGTCGAGGAGGGGGAGTTCCGTCGACCTGACGGCGTGGTGGCGATCTTGATGTTCTATCGGCGCAGGCTTCGCCTAAGCTTTATGACGATATGACCGAGGTGGAATATGGTGGAGGGAGCACCGCACACGGCTAAGGAACGATCCGTAGATCAAATTGTGTGTCCTAGGGTGCCCCCTGCCCCGTATATAAAGGAGCAAGGGGGGTGCGGCGGCCCTTGGAGGAGGCGGCGAGGAGTCCTACTCCCAGGGAGTAGGACTCCCCCCTTCCTAGTTGGAATAGGATTGGGGGGGGGAAGAAGAGGAAGAGGCGCCCCCTCTCCTTGTCCTATTCGGACTAGGGGGGCGGCCTGCCTGCCAGCCGGCCGGCCCTCTTCTCCCTCATGGCCCACTAAGGCCCAATAACCCCCGGGAGGGTTCCGGTAATCCCCCGGTGTTCCGGTAAAATCCCGATTTCACCTGGAATCATTCCGAACTCCAAATATAGGCTTCCAATATATCAATATTTATGTCTCGACCATTTCGAGACTCCTCGTCATGTCCGTGATCACATCCGGGACTCCGAACTTCTTCGGTACATCAAAATACATAAACTCATAATATAACCGTCATCGAAACCTTAAGCGTGCGGACCCTACGGTTCGAGAACAATGTAAACATGACCGAGACACCGTCTCGGTCAATAACCAATAGCGGGACCTGGATGCCCATATTGGCTCCTACATATTCTCGAAGATCTTTATCGGTCGGACCGCATAATAACATCGTTGTTCCCTTTGTCATCGGTATGTTACTTGCCGAGATTCGATCGTCGGTATCCAATACCTAGTTCAATCTCGTTACGGCAAGTCTCTTTACTCGTTCCGTAATACATCATCTCACAGCTAACTCATTAGTTGTAATGCTTGCAAGGCTTAAGTGATGTGCATTACCGAGAGGGCCCAGAGATACCTCTCCGACATTCGGAGTGACAAATCCTAATCTCAAAATCGCCAACCCAACATACGCCTTTGGAGACACTGTAGTACTCCTTTATAATCACCCGATTCACGTTGTGACGTTTGGTAGTACCAAAGTGTTCCTCCGACAAGCGGAGTTGCATAATCTCATAGTTATAGGAACATGTATAAGTCATGAAGGAAGCAATAGCAACATACTAAGCGATCGTGTGCTAAGCTAACGGAATGGGTCATGTCAATCAGATCATTCAACTAATGATGTGACCTTGTTAATCAAATAACAACTCCTTGTTCATGGTTAGGAAACATAACCATCTTTGATTAACAAGCTAGTCAAGTAGAGGCATACTAGTGACACTCTGTTTGTCTATATATTCACACATGTATTATGTTTCCGGTTAATACAATTCTAGCATGAATAATAAACATTTATCATGAAATAAGGAAATAAATAATAACTTTATTATTGCCTCTAGGGCATATTTCCTTGATCTCCCACTTGCACTAGAGTCAATAATCTAGATCACATCACCATGTGATTAACATCGATTGTTCACATCATCATGTGATTAACACCCATAGTTCACATCGCCATGTGACCAACACCCAAAGGGTTTACTAGATTCAATAATCTAGTTCACATCACTATGTGATTAACACCCAAAGAGTACTAAGGTTTGATCATGTTTTGCTTGTGAGAGAATCTTAGTCAACGGGTCTTTCACATTCAGATCCGTTATGTATTTTGCAATTTTCTATGTCTACAATGCTCTTGCGGAGCTACTCTAGCTAATTGCTCCCACTTTCAATATGTATCTAGATCGAGACTTAGAGTCATCGGATCGGTGTCAAAACTTGCATCGGCGTAACCCTTACGACGAACCTTTTGTCACTTCCATAATCGAGAAACATATCCTTATTCCACTAAGGATAATTTTGACCGCTGTCGATGATCTACTCCTAGATCACTATTGTACTCCTTGCCAAACTCGGTGCGGGGTATACAATAGATCTGGTACAACATGGCATACTTTATAGAACCTATGGCCAAGGCATAGGGAATGACTTTCATTCTCTTTCTATCTTCTGTTGTGGTCGGGTTTTGAGTCTTACTCAATTTCACACCTTGTAACACAGGCAAGAACTCTTTCTTTGACTGTTCCTTTTTGAACTACTTCAAAATCTTGTCAAGGTATGTATTCATTGAAAAAACTTATCAAGCGTCTTGATCTATCTCTATAGATCTTGATGCTCAATATGTAAGCAGCTTCACCGAGGTCTTTCTTTGAAAAACTCCTTTCAAACACTCCTTTATGCTTTGCAGAATGATTCTACATTATTTCCGATCTACAATATGTCATTCACATATACTTATCAGAAATGTTGTAGTGCTCCCACTCACTTTCTAGTAAATCTGGGCTTCACTTTGCAAGTCAGTATAAACTATATCTTTGATCAACTTATCAAAGCGTATATTCCAACTCGAGATGCTTGCACCGGTCCATAGATGCACATTTTGTTAACACCTTTAAGATCGACAAAACCTCTTGGTTGCATCACATACAACTCTTCTTTAATAACTCCATTAAGGAATGCAGTTTTGTTTATCCATTTGCCAGATTTCATAAAATGCGGCAATTGCTAACATGATTCGGACAGACTTTTAAGCATCGATACGAGTGAGAAAATCTCATTGTATTCAACATCTTGAACTTTGTCAAAAACCTTTTTCGACAAGTCTAGCTTTGTAGATAGTAACACTACTATCAGCGTCCGTCTTCCTCTTGAAAATCCATTTATTTTCTATGGTTTGCCGATCATCGGGCAAATCCATCAAAGTCCATACTTTGTTCTCATACATGGATCATATCTCAGATTTCATGGCCTCAAACCATTTTGCGGAATCTGGGCTCATCATCGCTTCCTCATAGTTCGTAGGTTTGTCATGGTCAAGTAACACGATGTCCAGAACAGGATTACCGTACCACTCAGTGCGGATCTCACTCTGTTTACCTCACGAGGTTCGGTAGTAACTTGATCTAAAGTTACATGATCATCATCATTAGCTTCCTCACTAATTGGTATAGTAGTCACAAGAACAGATTTACGTGATGAACTACTTTCAATAAGGAACAGTACTGATTACCTCATCAAGTTCTACTTTCCTCCCACTCACTTCTTTCGAGAGAAACTCCTTCTCTAGAAAGGATCCATCTTAAACAACGAATATCTTGCCTTCGGATCTGTGATAGAAGGTGTACCCAACAATTTCCTTTGGGTATTCTATGAAGACGCACTTCTCGATTTGGGTTCGAGCTTATCGGGATGAAACTTTTCACATAAGCATCGCAACTCCAAACTTTAAGAAACGACAACTTGGGTTTCTTGCTAAACCACAGTTCATATAGTGTCGTCTCAACGGATTTAGATGGTGCCCAATTTAACGTGAATGCAGCTGTCTCTAATGCATGATCCCAAAACGATATTGGTAAATCAGTAAGAAACATCATAGATTGCACTATATACAATAAAGTGCGGTTACGATGTTTGGACACACCATAACATTGTGGTGTTCCAGGTGGCGTGAGCTGTGAAACTATTCCACATTGTTTTAATTGAACACCAAACTCGTAACTCAAATATTCGTCTTCGCGATCAGATCACAGAAACTTTATTTTCTTGTTATGATGATTTTTCCACTTCACTCTGAAATTCTTTGAACCTTTCAACTATTTCAGACTTATGTTTCATCAAGTAGATATACCCATATCTGCTCAAATCATCTTGTGAAGGTCAGAAAATAACGATACTTGCCACGAGCATCAACACTCATTGGATCGCATACATCGGTATGTATTATTTCCAATAAGTCGGTAGCTTGTTCCATTGTTCCGAGAACGGAGTTTTAGTCATCTTGCCCATGAGGCATGGTTCATAAGCATCAAGTGATTCATAATCAAGTGATTCCAAAATCCCATCAGCATGGAGTTTCTTCATGCGCTTTACACCATTATGACCTAAACGGCGATTGCCACAAATAAGTTGCACTATCATTATTAACTTTGCATCTTTTGGTTTCAATATTATGAATATGTGTATCACTACGATCGAGATCCAATGAACCATTTTCATTGGGTGTGTAACCATATAAGGTTTTATTCATGTAAACAGAATAACAATTTATTCTATATCTTTAAATGAATAACCGTATCGCAATAAACATGATCGAATCATATTCATGCTCAACGCAAATGCCAAATAACATTTATTTAGGTTCAACACTAATCCCGAAAGTATAGGGAGTGTGCGATGATGATCATATCAATCTTGAAACTATTTTCAACACACATCGTCACTTCACCCTTAACTAGTTTCATTTATTCGCAATTCCGTTTGAGTTACTACTCTTAGCAACTGAACTAGTACCAAATACCGAGGGGTTGCTATAAACACTAGTAAAGTACACATCAATAACATGTATATCAAATATACCTTTGTTCACTTTGCCATCCTTCTTATCCGCCAAATACTTGGGGTAGTTCGCTTCAAATGACCAGTCCCTTTGCAAGTAGAAGCACTTAGTCTCGTGCTTAGGTCCGGACTTGGGCTTCTTCACTTGAGCGACAACTTGCTTGCCGTTCTTCTTGAAGTTCCTTCCATCCCTTTGCCCTTTTCTTGAAACTAGTGGTTTTGTTAACCATCAACACTTGATGTTCTTTCTTGATTTCTACCTTCATCGATATCATCATCATGAAAACTGGGAATCATTTTTATCATCCCTTGTATACTATAGTTCATCACGAAGTTCTACTAACTTGGTGATGGTGACTAGAGAATTCTCATCAATCACTATCTTATCGGAAGATTAACTCCCACTTGATTCAAGCGATTGTAGTACCCGGACAATCTGAGCACATGCTCACTAGTTGAGCGATTCTCCCCATCTTTTAGCTATAGAACTTGTTGAAGACTTCATATCTCTCAACTCGGGTATTTGCTTGAAATATTAACTTCAATTCCTGGAACATCTCATATGGTCCATGATGTTCAAAACATCTTTGAAGTCCCGATTCTAAGCCATAAAGCATGGTGCACAAAACTATCAAGTAGTCATCATATTGAGCTAGCCAAACGTTCATAACGTCTGCATCTGCTCCTGCAATAGGTCTGTCACCTAGCGGTGCATTAAGGACACAATTCTTCTATGCAGCAATGAGGGTAAACCTCAGATCACGGATCCAATCCGCATCATTGCTACTAACATCTTTCAACACAATTTTCTCTAGGAACATATCAAAATAAACATGTGAAAACAACAACGCGAGCTATTGATCTACAACATAATTTGCAAAATACTACCAGGACTAAGCTCATGATAAATTTAAGTTCAATTAATCATATTACTTTAGAACTCCCACTTAGACAGACATCTCTCTAGTCATCTAAGTGATCACGTGATCCAAATCAACTAAACCATAACCGATCATCACGTGAGATGGAGTAGTTTTCAATGGTGAACATCTTATGTTGATCATATCTACTATATGATTCACGCTCGACCTTTCGGTCTCTGTGTTCCGAGGCCATATCTGCATATGCTAGGCTCGTCAAGTATAACCTGAGTATTCTGCGTGTGCAAAACTGGCTTGCACCCGTTGTAGATGGACGTAGAGCTTATCACACCCGATCATCACATGGTGTCTCGGCACGACGAACTTTGGCAACGGTGCATACTCAGGGAGAACACTACTTGATAATTTTTAGTGAGAGATCATCTTAAAATGCAACCGTCAATCAAAGCAAGATAAGATGCATAAAGGATAAACATCACATGCAATCAATATAAGTGATATGATATGGCCATCATCATCTTGTGCTTGTGATCTCCATCTTGAAGCACCGTCGTGATCACCATCGTCACCGCGCGACACCTTGATCTCCATCGTAGCATCGTTGTCGTCACGCCACCTATTGCTTCTCGACTATCGCTACCGCTTAGTGATAAAGTAAAGCAATTACAGGTGTTTGCATTTCATACAATAAGCGACAACCATATGGCTCTCGCCGATTGCCGATAACCGGTTACAAAACATGATCATCTCATACAATAAAATATAGCATCACGTCTTGACCATATCACATCACAACATGCCCTGCAAAAACAAGTTAGACGTCCTCTACTTTGTTGTTGCAAATTTTACGTGGCTGCTACGGGCTTAAGCAAGAACCAATCTCACCCACGCATCAAAACCACAACGATACTTCGTCAAATAGACTCCGTTTTAACCTTCTCAAGGACCGGGCGTAGCCACACTCAGTTCAACTAAAGTGAGAGAGACAGACACCCGCCGGTCACCTTTAAGCAACGAGTGCTCGTGGCGGTGAAACCAGTCTCGCGTAAGCGTCGGCGTAATGTCGGTCCGGGCGCTTCATCTCACAATACCGCTGAACCAAAGTATGACATGCTTTGGTAGGTAGTATGACTTGTATCGCCCACAACTCACTTGTGTTCTACTCGTGCAAAACATCAAACCATAAAAACCTAGGCTCGGATGCCCTGTTGGGGAACGTAGTAATTTCAAAAATTTCCTACGCACACGCAAGATCATGGTGATGCATAGCAACGAGAGGGGAGAGTGTTGTCTCACGCCCTCGAGACCAAGCGAAGCGATCACAACGTAGAGGAAGTAGTCGACGATCTCCTCGCGATCCAACCGATCCTAGCGCCGTTACTCCGGCGCCCGAGTTCTTGACACACACGACAGCTCGATGACGCTCCTCGGGCTCCAATCAAAGAGAGCCGGGGGGGGGAGTTCCGTCGACGACGGCGTGGTGACGATCTTGATGTTCTACGGCGCAGGCTTCGCCTAAGCTTTGCGACGATATGACCGAGGTGGAATATGGTGGAGGGAGCACCGACACGGCTAAGGAACGATCCGTAGATCAACTTGTGTGTCCTAGGGTGCCCCCTGCCCCGTATATAAAGGAGCAAGGGGGTGCGGCCGGCCCTTGGAGGCGGCGGGAGGAGTCCTACTCCCAGGGAGTAGGACTCCCCCCTTCCTACTTGGAATAGGATTGGGGAGGAAAGAGGGAAGGGGGTGCCGCCCCTCTCCTTGTCCTATTCGGACTAGGGGAGGGCACACGGCCTGCCCTGGCCGCCCTTCCTCTTCTCCCTCATGGCCCACTAAGGCCCAATAACCCCCGAGAGGTTCCAGTAACCCGGTGTTAAATAAAATCGATTTCACGGAATCATTCGAACTCCAAATATAGGCTTCCAATATATCAATCTTTATGTCTCGACCATTTCGAGACTCCTCGTCATGTCCGTGATCACATCCGGACTCGAACTTCTTGGTACATCAAAATACATAAACTCATAATATAAGCATCATCGAAACCTTAAGCGTGCGGACCCTACGGTTCGAGAACAATGTAGACATGACCGAGACACGTCTCCGGTCAATAACCAATAGCGGGACCTGGATGCCCATATTGGCTCCTACATATTCTACGAAGATCTTTATCGGTCGGGCCGCATAACAACATACGTTGTTCCTTTGTCATCGGTATGTTACTTGCCGAGATTCGATCGTCGGTATCCAATACCTAGTTCAATCTCGTTACGCAAGTCTCTTTACTCGTTCCATAATACATCATCTCACAGCTAACTCATTAGTTGTAATGCTTGCAAGGCTTAAGTGATGTGCATTACCGAGAGGGCCCGAGATACCTCTCCAGACATTCGGAGTGACAAATCCTAATCTCGAAATCGCCAACCCAACATCCGCCTTTGGAGACACTGTAGTACTCCTTTATAATCACCCGATTCGTTGTGACGTTTGGTAGTACCCAAAGTGTTCCTCCGCAAACGGAGTTGCATAATCTCATAGTTATAGGAACATGTATAAGTCATGAAGGAAGCAATAGCAACATACTAAACGATCGTGTGCTAAGCTAACGGAATGAGTCATGTCAATCAGATCATTCAACTAATGATGTGACCTTGTTAATCAAATAACAACTCCTTGTTCATGGTTAGGAAACATAACCATCTTTGATTAACAAGCTAGTCAAGTAGAGGCATACTAGTGACACTCTGTTTGTCTATATATTCACACATGTATTATGTTTCTGGTTAATACAATTCTAGCATGAATAATAAACATTTATCATGAAATAAGGAAATAAATAATAACTTTATTATTGCCTCTAGGGCATATTTCCTTCATTTATACCCATTAAGGGCCCGTTATTCAGTTGGGCCGTTTCCAGCCCATGTTATCTTTCGGCCTTCTCAGAGCCCATTTATTCTTGGGCTCATTTCGAGCATTCGTTTACTTACGGCCCGTTACTGTCATTTTCTGCTTGTGGGCCAAATTCAGCCCGTGGTTACAGTCGGCCCATTTGTGGTCCGTTAATACATTGGGCCATTTTCATAGCGTCATCAAATACAGCCTATTAACGATGGCCCGTTATGGTCGGCCCATGAACGGACGATTCCAACTCTAGCCCGTTTATGGCCATAATGCGGCCTGTTATTGGCCCATGTTTGGCCAATCGATCATACGGCCCGTATAAGGCCCATTGATGATACGGCCCATAGAAGGCCCATTGTTTCTACGGCCCGTAGAAGGCCCAATGTTTCTATGGCCCGTAGAAGGCCTACTATTTCTACGGCCCGTAGAAGGCCCACTGTTTCTACGGCCCGTAGGAGGCCCGGTGTCACTACAGTAAATATTAGCCCATGGTTATTGTGGCCTAGTTTTAAAAAATAGGTTATTGCAGCCACTAGCAAACCGCGGAAAAGAAGCGCACCGACTACAAGCAAACAAATAAACAAGACAACAAGGAAATAAATAAGCAAGCAACTTATGCTAGGCTATCACGGCTATTACATATTACATCCTTTGGGCATCAAAGTTCACCACCGGTGCAAATATAGGGAACAAAGAACATATAAATGCCGCGAACAAAACAAGTCCGAACTGAAACCACTTGAAGAGTTCAAGAAACAATATCACAGGTACCCATAATGTTGGCAAGATGCTTAGCAAGCTTATTAACTTTCTCTTGTTTGGCGCTTAAATCCTCCAAAGACTTGTTGTTGCATAAGAAAGTACGATCTGAATTCTCGTAGGACTTCCTCGGTCCTTGACTTCTTGCCACAAAGACAACCGATCGATGCCTTTCAGCTTGTAGCTGAGACTGAAGAAGCCGAAGTGATTCAGGCAGCGAGTTCGAAGAGCTTGTGCTAGCGGTACTGGCCAATAACTCGAACACTACATTAACGCAGAACTGTGGGGTTTTCTCACTGTCTACAAGATCGTTTTTATCACCTTTCTTGGAGACCAACAGGGTTGTCTCTCTATCTTGAACCTTATCTGCATTGCTTTCTCTACCATTGCATAGTGGGGTGCTCTTCTCCAATATTCTGTTTGCATACTACAAGAGAAACAAGCAGACACATCACAGGTTTAGCTTGTAGTATACCAAACTCATTTTGGTAAACCGGTTCAGTAGTAAGGTGGACAGGGTAACAACATGAAACAAACATATATCTATGTACTATGGTCACTATATTGTCCATATCATTCTAGTTTATGTTCCTTAATCAAGATAGAGACACAGTTCAACTCATATATTTTTAAGACACAGCAGCATAGACAGAATATAAGTGTGAGAAACTACACAGCATTGGCAACACTTGTAATGTGCATCACATGAGAACATAACTATTTATACAACTTAAACTGAAATCAACATAGAGCAAGAAGTTACAACAACAATCCAGTTAAAGAAATAGGTTTAAAACATACCTGTTGCGTCATTGGAGTTTCAATTGGATCCTTCAAATTCGAAAGTAGTTGGTAAGAGTAAATACAGTGATGCAACAGCAAAGGAGTATGGACCATAGCTACGGAATCTGACCTGAGAACAATTGCTCTTCTGCTTTAAATGTGGAGTTTGGGTTAGCTGTGGCCGTCTTCATGCTTTGGGCACTGCAGTAGCTTTACAAACAGCTCGTGTGGGGGTACTCTGTGGTGGACATGGTGCTTTGTCAACTATAAGTGGGTTACTATCATTTGGGGTTGCGGTTAGATGGGTTGTAGCTGGTTCTTCGCCCAACGGTGTAAGTGTGCAATCTGGAAGAGTCTCGATTATGTGTGGCGGGGCTAGTTTGTGGCCAAGACAACCATGGTTCTATCTGCATCGACGGGTAGCTTGTCTTTTGTGAAGAACGGGTTTTGCTCCCTTAGATACCGCCATCACCCCTCCAATTCAAATGGCTGATAAACAAGAAAAGAGATTGAACGCATGACATTGTATGATAGATGATGTGGTAATTCACATATATGTTGTCTAACCAAACAGACAAAGATGACACAATTTCACATATATGATGCCTAACTAAACAGGATAGCATGACACAGTTTCAGATATATGATGGATAACTTAACATGATATAATGGCATAATTCAACATATGATGAGTACCTAAACAGGATGACATGACAAAACTATATGATGTCTTTCTAAAATAGATTGGGATGAAATAATTCACATACATGTTGTCTAAGTATACAAGATGGCATGATATGATTGACATAATTGATTCATATACTAAGCAGTTGGCATTCGCATGTATGATCTCTAAACTAAGCAGATAGAATTCAATATTGTGCATATGATGTCTAAACTAAGCAATGCAAGACACCATATGCATCATATGAGAAATATAAACATTGCAACTTAGAGCATACACCTCGGTGGGATATAGGACTGGTCATCTGCTCTCGAATCCTCCTCCGAGGAGCTACGATGTAACCATCGAGATATATGCTTCAACAGTACCATTGCTCGCTCTCAAGACCTTGTTTTCACTCGCATTTTTCCATAACCGCTCAAATGGCTGATACACATGAAGAGTAGTTCAATATACATAGATTGTCGACAAATG
Organism: Aegilops speltoides; assembly: GCA_021437245.1. Classification (NCBI taxonomy): domain Eukaryota; kingdom Viridiplantae; phylum Streptophyta; class Magnoliopsida; order Poales; family Poaceae; genus Aegilops; species Aegilops speltoides. The sequence continues at coordinate 101,408,713 of CM038146.1, forward strand.
GAATACGTAATGAAAAAAGATGGCATGAGATAATTCACATATATGATGCGGCTCCATGGCGGTGCATAATTCACATATATGATAAGCGGCTGAAAAACATGGCATTGCATAATTCACATATCGATATAGAAAGCAAACAGGAGGCATTCACACAAAGCATGTCTAATCTAAGCGGATGGTATGGCAATGCAAGACACCATATGCATGATATGAGCAATATAACCCAGCCAAGTTAGAGCATGCACCTCGGGGAATACGATTGGTCATCTCTCTCTGAATCCTCCTCGAGGAGCTATTCAGAATCAAAGAAGAAACCGCATCGACTGTGTAGCATGGCGATTTCGTAAGACCTTGTTTTCACTCCAGATTTTCCAATGACCGACTCAAATGGCTGATGCATGGGAAGAGTAGATGAATGTATAAACATTGTTGACAAATGGAATACATTATGGAAAAAATATGGCACGATACAATTCACATATACGATGACTGGCTAAACAAGATGGCATTGCATGATTCACGTATATGATGCCTGGCTAAAGAAGATGGCATTGCATAATTCCCATATACTCCCTCCGTTCCTAAATATTTGTCTTTTTAGAGATTTCAAATGGACTACCACATACGGATGTATATAGACATATTTTAGAGTGTATATTCACTCATTTTGTTCCGTATGTAGTCACTTGTTGAAATCTCTAAAAAGACAAATATTTAGGAATGTGGGAGTATGATATAGATGAAGGAAATATGCCCTAGAGGCAATAATAAAGTTATTATTTATTTCCTTATTTCATGATAAATGTTTATTATACATGCTAGAATTGTATTAACCGGAAACATAATACATGTGTGAATACATAGACAAACATAGTGTCACTAGTATGCCTCTACTTGACTAGCTCGTTTATCAGAGATGGTTATGTTTCCTAGCCATGGACAAAAGAGTTGTCATTTGATTAATGGGATCACATCATTAGGAGAATGATGTGATTGACTTGACCCATTCCGTTAGCTTAGCAGTTGATCGTTTAGTATGTTGCTATTGCTTTCTTCATGACTTATACATGTTCCTGTAACTATGAGATTATGCAACTCTCATTTATCGGAGGAACACTTTGTGTGCTACCAAACGTCACAACGTAACTGGGTGATTATAAAGGTTCTCTACAGGTGTATCCGAAGGTACATGTTGGGTTGGCGTAATTCGAGATTAGGTTTTGTCACTCCGATTGTCGGAGAGGTATCTCTGGGCCCTCTCGGTAATGCACATCATTATAAGCCTTGCAAGCAATGTGACCAATGAGTTGGTTACGGGATGATGCATTACAGAACGAGTAAAGAGACTTGCCGGTAACGAGATTGAACTAGGTATTGGATACCGACGATAAAATCTCGGGCAAGTAACATACCGATGACAAAGGGAACAACGTATGTTGTTATGCGGTTTGACCGATAAAGATCTTCGTAGAATATGTAGGAGCCAATATGGGCATCCAGGTCCCGCTATTGGTTATTGACCGAGAATAGTTCTAGGTCATGTCTACATAGTTGTCGAACCCGTAGGGTCCGCACGCTTAAGGTTTCGATGACAATTATATTATGAGTTTATGAGTTTTGATGTACCGAAGGAGTTCGGAGTCCCGGATGAGATCGGGGACATGACGAGGAGTCTCGAAATGGTCGAGACGTAAAGATCGATATATTGGACGACTATATTCGGAGTTCGGAAAGGTTCCGGATGATTCGGGTATTTTTGGGGGTACCGGGGAGTTACGGTAATACGAGGAAGAAGCATTGGGCCTCATGGGCCAAGTGGTGGAAGAGAAGAGGAAGGGCGCGCGGCCCCCCTAGCCCAAACCGAATTGGACTAGGGGCCGCCCCCTTCCTTCTTCTCCTCCTCTCCTTCCTTCTCCTTCTCCTCCCTTCCTTCCCTTTTCCTAGTAGGACTTGAAAGAGGGGGAATCCTACTTGAGTAGGATTGCCCCCTAGGGCGCCTCCTCTCCTTGGCCGCCTCCCCTTGCTCCTTTATATACGGGGGTAGGGGGCACCCCATGACACACAAGTTGATCTACGGATCGTTCCTTAGCCGTGTGCGGTGCCCCCCTCCACCATATTCCACCTCGGTCATATCGTCGCGGAGTTTAGGCGAAGCCCTGCGCCGGTAGAACATCAACATCGTCATCACGCCGTCGTGCTGACGGAACTCATCCCCGACACTTTGCTGGATCGGAGTCCGGGGATCGTCATCGAGCTGAACGTGTGCTGAACTCGGAGGTGCCGTACGTTCGGTACTTGGATCGGTCGGATCGTGAAGACGTACGACTACATCAACCGTGTTGTGCTAACGCTTCCGCTTACAGTCTATGAGGGTACGTGGACGAACACTCTCCCCTCTCGTTGCTATATCATCACCATGATCTTGCATGTGCGTAGGAAATTTTTGAAATTACTACGTTACCTAACAGTGGTATCAGAGCCAGGTTTTATGCGTTGATGTTATATGCATGAGTAGAACACAAGTGAGTTGTGGAGGATATAAGTCATACTGCCTACCAGCATGTCATACTTTGGTTCAGCGGTATTGTTGGATGAAGCGGCCCGGACCAACATTACGCGTACGCTTACGCGAGACTGGTTTTACCGCCGTGCTTTGCACACGGTGACTAGCGGGTGTCTGTTTCTCCAACTTTAGTTGAACTGAGTGTGGCTACGCCGGTCCTTGTGAAGGTTAAAACGAGTCTATTTGACAAACTATCGCTGTGGTTTTGATGCGAGGTAAGAACGGTTCTTGCTAAGCCCGTAGCAGCCACGTAAAATTTGCAACAACAAAGTAGAGGACGTCTAACTTCTTTTTGCAGGGCATGTTGTGATGTGATATGGTCAAGACGTGATGCTATATTTTATTGTATGAGATGATCATGTTTTGTTGAAGTTATCAGAAACTGGCAGAAGCCCTATGGTTGTCTCTTTGTTGCATAAAGATGCAAGTGCCACATATTTGCTTTACTTTATCGCTATACGATATCAATAGTTGGCGAGACGACCATGTGATGACACATTGATATAGATCAAGATGATGAAGATCATCGTGTCGTGCCGGTGATGATAGAGATCATGACAGTACTTTGGAGATGGAGATCAAAGGCGCAAGATGATGATGGCCATATCATGTCACATATTTTGATTGCATATGATGTTTATCTGTTATACATCTTATTATGTTTTGTTTGACAGTAGCATTTTAAGATGATCTCTCACTAATTATCAAGAAGTGTTCTCCCTGAGTATGCACCGTTGCGAAAGTTCTTCGTCTTTGAGACACCACGTGATGATCGGGTGTGATAGGCTCTACGTTCAAATACAACGAGTGCAAAACAGTTGCACACGCGAATACTCAAAGTTAAACTTGACGAGCCTAGCATATACATATATGGCCTCGGAACACGGAGACCGAAAGGTCGGCGTGAATCATATAGTAGATATGATCAACATAGTGATGTTCACCATTGAAACTACTCCATCTCACGTGATGATCGGACATGGTTTAGTTGATTTGGATCACGTGATCACTTAGATGACTAGAGAGATGTCTGTCTAAGTGGGAGTTCTTAAGTAATATGATTAATTGAACTTAAATTTATCATGAACTTAGTCCTGGTAGTATTTTGCAAATTATGTTGTAGATCAATAGCTTGCGTTGTTGCTTTCACATGTTTATTTTGATATGTTCCTAGAGAAAATTGTGTTGAAAGATGTTAGTAGCAATGATGCGGATTGGATCCGTGATCTGAGGTTTATCCTCATTGCTGCACAGAAAAATTATGTCCTTAATGCACCGCTAGGTGACAGACCTATTACAGGAGCAGATGCAGACGTTATGAACGTTTGGCTAGCTCAATATGATGACTACTTGATAGTTTTGTGGACCATGCTTTATGGCTTAGAATCGGGACTTCAAAGACGTTTTGAACGTCATGGACCATATGAGATGTTCCAGGAATTGAAGTTAATATTTCAAGCAAATACCCGAGTTGAGAGATATGAAGTCTCCAACAAGTTCTATAGCTAAAAGATGGAGGAGAATCGCTCAACTAGTGAGCATGTGCTCAGACTGTCTGGGTACTTCAATCGATTGAATCAAGTGGGAGTTAACCTTCCAGATAAGATAGTGATTGACAGAATTCTCTAGTCACCATCACTAAGTTAGTAGAACTTTGTGATGAACTATAGTATGCAAGGGATGACGAAAACGATTCCCGAGCTCTTCGTGATGTTGAAATCAACGAAGGTAGAAATCAAGAAAGAGCATCAAGTGTTGATGATTGACAAGACCACTAGTTTCAAGAGAAGGGCAAAGGGAAAGAAAGGGAACTTGAAGTGGAAAGACAAGCAAGTTGTCACTCCCGTGAAGAAGACCAAAGCTGGACCAAAGCCTGAAACTGAGTGCTTACACTACAAAGGGAATGGTCATTGGAAGCGGAAATGCCCTAAATTTTTGGTGGATAAGAAGGATGGCAAAGTGAACAAGAGTATATTTGATATACAGATTATTTATGTGTGCCTTACTAGTGTTTATAGTAGCCCCTGAGTATTTGATACTTGTTTGGTTGCTAAGATTAGTAACTCGAAACAGGAGTTACAGAATAAACAGAGACTAGTAGAAGGGGAAATGACGATGAGTGTTGGAAGTAGTTCCAAGATTGATATGATCATCATCGCACACTCCCTATACTTTCGGGATTAGTGTTAAACCTAAATAAATGTTATTTGGCGCTTATGCTGAGCATGAATATGATTTGATCGTGTTTATTGCAATACGGTTATTCATTTAAAATCGAGAATAATTGTTGTTCGCTTACATGAATAAAACCTTCAATGGTCATACACCCAATGAAAATAGTTTGTTGGATCTCGATCGTGATGATACACATATTCATAATATCGATGCCAAAAGATGCAAAGTTAATAATGATAGTGCAACTTATTTGTGGCACTGCTGTTTGGGTCATATCGGTGTAAAGCGATGAAGAAACTCCATAAAGATGGATTTTGGAATCACTTGGTTATGAATCATTTGATGCTTGCGAACCGTGCCTTTTTGGCAAGATGACTAAAACTCCGTTCTCGGAACAATGGAACGAGCTACTAACTTGTTGGAAATAATACATACGATGTATGCGATCCAATGAGTATTGATGCTCGTGGCAAGTATCGTTATTTTTGACCTTCACAAGATGATTTGAGCAGATATGGGTATATCTACTTGATGAAACATAAGTCTGAAATAGTTGAAAGGTTCAAAGAATTTCAGAGTGAAGTGGAAAATCATCGTAACAAGAAAATAAAGTTTCGCGATCTGATCACGGAGACGAATATTTGAGTTACGAGTTTGGTCTTCAATTAAAACAATGTGAAATAGTTTCACAGCTCACGCCACCGAACACCACAACGTTATGGTGTGTCCGAACGTCAGAATCCGCACTTTATTGGATATGGTGCGATCTATGATGTCTCTTACTGATTTACCAATATTGTTTTGGGGTTATGCATTAGAGACAGCTGCATTCACGTTAAAAGGGCACCATCTAAATCCGTTGAGACGATAGCATATGAACTGTGGTTTAGCAAGAAACCCAAGTTGTCGTTTCTTAAAGTTTGGGGCTATGATGCTTATGTGAAAAAGTTTCATCCTAATAAGCTCAAACCTTAATTGGAGAAGTGCGTCTTCATAGAATACCCAAAGGTAACTATTGGGTACACCTTCTATCACAGATCCAAAGGCAAATCATTCGTTGATAACAATGGATCCTTTCTAGAGAAGGAGTTTCTCTCGAAAGAAGTGAATGGGAGGAAAGTAGAGCTTGATAAGGTAATTTGTACCTTCTCCTGAATTGGAAAGTAGTTCATCACATAAATCAGTTCAAAGTGATTCCTACACCAATTAGTGAGGAAGCTAATGATGATGATCATGAAACTTCAGATCAAGTTACTACGTAACCTCGTAGGTCTTCAAAGTACGATCCGCACTGAGTGGTACGGTAATCCTATTCGAATTCATGTTACTAGACCATGATGAACCTACGAACTATGAGGAAGCGATGATGAGCCCAGATTCGCGAAATGGCTCGAGGCCATAAAATCTGAGATATGATCCATGTATGAGAACAAAGTATGGACTTTGATTGACTTGCTCGATGATCAGCAAGCCATGTTAAATAAATGGATCTTCAAGAGGAAGACAGACACTAATAGTAGTGTTACTATCCATTAAGCTCGACTTGTTGCGAATGGTTTTCAACGAGTTCAAGGGGTTGAATATGATGAGATTTTCTCACTCGTATCGATGCTTAAGTCTGTCCGAATCATGTTAGCAATTGCCACATTTTATGAAATCTGGCAAATGGATGTCAAAACTGCATTCCTTAATGGATTTATTAAAGAAGAGTTGTATATGATGCAACCAGAAAGTTTTTGTCAATCCTAAAGATGCTAACAAAGTGTGCAAGCTCTAGCAATCCATCTATGGACTGGTGCAAGCATCTCGGAGTTGGAATATACGCTTTGATAAGTTGATCAAAGTATATAGTTTTATATGGACTTACGATGAAGCCTGTATTTACAATAAAGTGAGTGGGAGCACTACAGCTTTTCTGATTAGTATATGTGAGTGACATATTGTTGATCAGAAATGATGTAGAATTTTTCTGCAAAGCATAAAGGAGTGTTTTAAGGAGTTCTTTAAAAAGAAAAGACCTCAGTAAAAGCTACTTACATATTGAGCATCAAGATCTATTGAGATAGATCAAGACGCTTGATAAGATTTTCAATGAGTACATACCTTGGCAAGATTTTGAAATAGTTCAAAATGGAACAGTCAAAGAAAGAGTTCTTGCTGTGTTGCAAAGGTATGAAATTGAGTAAGACTCAAATCCCGACCACGCAGAAAATAGAAAGAGAATGAAAAGTCATTCCCTATGCCTCACCATAGGTTCTATAAAGTATGCTATGCTATGTACTGGACCTATTGTATACCTTGCTCTGAATTTGGCAAGGAGTACAATAGTGATCTAGGAGTAGATCATCGAAATTGGTCAAAGAATATCCTTAGTAAGGACTAAGGAGATGTTTCTCGATTATGGAAGTGATAAAGAGTTTGTTGTAAAAGTTACAACAAGTGCAAACTTTACACCGATCCGATGACTCCAAGTCTCAACCTGGATACATATTGAAAGTGGGAGCAATTAGCTAGAGTAGCTCGCAAGAGCATTGTGGACATAAAATATTTGCAAAATACATACGGCTCAATGTGACAGACCCATTGACTAAGCTTCTCTCACGAGCAAAACATGATCACACCTTAGTACTCTTTGGGTGTTAATCACATAGCGATGTGAACTAGATTATTGACTCTAGTAAACCCTTTGGATGTTGGTCACATGATGATGTGAACTATGGGTGTTAATCATATACATATATGAATATTGGTGTTAAATCACATGGCGATGTGAACTAGATTATTGACTCTAGTGCAAGTGGGAGATGAAGGAAATATGCCCTAGAGGCAATAATAAAGTTATTATTTATTTCCTTATTTCATGATAAATGTTTATTATACATGCTAGAATTGTATTAACCGGAAACATAATACATGTGTGAATACATACACAAACATAGTGTCACTAGTATGCCTCTACTTGACTAGCCTGTTCATCGAGAGATGGTTATGTTTCCTAGCCATGGACAAAAGAGTTGTCATTTGATTAACGGATCACATCATTAGGAGAATGATGTGATTGACTTGACCCATTCCGTTAGCTTAGCACTTGATCGCTTAGTATGTTGCTATTGCTTTCTTCATGACTTATACATGTTCACGTAACTATGAGATTATGCAACTCCCATTTACCGGAGGAACACTTTGTGTGCTACCAAACGCCACAACGAATCGGGTGATTATAAAGGTGCTCTACAGGTGTATCTGAAGGTACATGTTGGGTTGGCGTAATTCGAGATTAGGTTTTGTCACTCCGATTGTCGGAGAGGTATCTCTGGGCCCTCTCGGTAATGCACATCATTATAAGCCATGCAAGCAATGTGACCAATGAGTTGGTTACGGGATGATGCATTACAGAACGAGTAAAGAGACTTGCCGATAACGAGATTGAACTAGGTATTGGATACCGACGATCGAATCTTGGGCAAGTAACATACCGATGACAAAGGGAACAACGTATGTTATTATGCGGTTTGACCGATAAAGATCTTCGTAGAATATGTAGGAGCCAATATGGGCATCCAGGTCCCGCTATTGGTTATTGACCGAGAATAGTTCTAGGTCATGTCTACATAGTTCTCGAACCCGTAGGGTCCGCACGCTTAAGGTTTCGATGACAATTATATTATGAGTTTATGAGTTTTGATGTACCGAAGGAGTTCGGAGTCTCGGATGAGATCGGGGACATGACGAGGAGTCTCGAAATGGTCGAGACGTAAAGATCGATATATTGGACGACTATATTCGGAGTTCGTAAAGGTTCCGAATGATTCGGGTATTTTCGGTGGTACCGGGCAGTTACGGGAATACGAGGAAGAAGCATTGGGCCTCATGGGCCAAGTGGTGGAAGAGAAGAGGAAGGGCGCGCGGACCCCCTAGCCCAAACCGAATTGGACTAGGGGTCGGCCCCCCTTTCCTTCTTCTCCTCCCTCTCCTTCCTTCTCCTTCTCCTCCCCTTCCTTCCCTTTTCCTAGTAGGACTTGGAAAGAGGGGGGAATCCTACTTGGAGTAGGATTGCCCCCCTAGGGTGCGCCTCCTCTCCTTGGCGGCCCCTCCCCTTGCTCCTTTATATACGGGCAGGGGCACCCCATGACACACAAGTTGATCTACGGATCGTTCCTTAGCCGTGCAGCGGTGCCCCCTCCACCATATTTCACCTCGGTCATATCATCGCGGAGTTTAGGCGAAGCCCTGCGCCGGTAGAACATCAACATCGTCACCATGCCCTCGTGCTGACGGAACTCATCCCCGACACTTTGCTGGATCGGAGTCCGGGGATCGTCATCGAGCTGAACGTGTGCTGAACTCGGAGGTGTGCCGACGTTCGGTACTTGGATCGGTCGGATCGTGAAGACGTCACGACTACATCAACAGCGTTGCAGTTAACGCTCGCTTACGGTCTCACGAGGGTACGTGGACGAACACTCTCCTCTCGTTGCTATATCATCACCATGATCTTGCATGTGCGTAGGAAATTTTTGAAATTACTACGTTACCCAACAATAGAAACCAAACAGGTGGCATTAACACAAAGCAAATCTAAACTAAGCTGATGACATATAAGATGTATAATGTAAGCAATGCAAGGCGCCATATGCATGATATGACCAACATCAGCATGCCAGGTTAGAGCAAACACCTCAGGTGGTAAACAGGCATGGTCAGCTCCTTCTGAATCTCCATCTGAATAGTTATCTTCCTCTGGAATACAATCTGGAAATGCAGGAGAGGGGGGCACTTCGCCCACCATGGAGCAGCGTCTGTATGACATTATATTCGCATGCAACAGTCTTCTCTTTTTCTCTACATGTTCAGTACGATTGTGTACAATATCTGACATGCATAATAAAAAAAAAGTTAGATTTTGTAAGGCCCAAGGGGTGCATGCAAAAATCAAGACTGATGGTAGCAAACGAGTGGATGGATCCAAAACTAATGATAGCAGGTAGATTATAGCTTCAGTTTAAAAAGATAGACAATGGATCATCTATTGTTTGTTGCCCACCCAACATGAACCACATAGAAGACCCCAGATGAACCAGATAGTAGACATATACTATTCGTTGCTGGCTCGATATGAGACCCATGGGCAATTCAAAACTCAAGATTGAACGATAAAGTAGCAGGTAATAATAACCGATGTATAACGTAAGCAAACACGAAAGACTGCGACCTCTCTTAGGAAATGTAGTCCTCGTGTTCATATGCTCATCGATGATGGTAATGCAGTTGGCGTGGCTGCCGCAACGGGAAGATGATATGAGGAGGCGAAAGAAAGTCATAGGGGATCTCGCTGCGGTGAATGCTTCATCGATGGTGCACCTCGGTGGGTGGACGACGCACGGTAGGAGCAGGACATAGCACACGAGTTTTCTTTGACGCCAATCTGAAAATGAAGTAAATCTATAAGGGCTCCTTAGAATTGGAGGATTCTATAAACGCAGGGATGGAAAAACACAGAATAGGATAGGAATGCACGTGCAAAAGCAGTAACATTTGGAAACATAGGATTTCACCAACCTGGGTGTTTGGCTCACATGAATTGGAAGAATAGAGGAATGGAGAAACAAAGTGATGCGACAAGTGTACAACCTCTTTGGCATAGCCTTGTGGACCTCAAAGATCATTGGGTTGGACGTGGAGGATGGTGATGATCTTTGGTGTGACTGCTTGAGGCGGGAAGAAGATCCGAGGCCTCTGGAAACGGCGCCGAGGGTATTGCTCATTTGTGATGGACGGTTCCATCATTGGAGCGCTCCGCTAAGGTGTACAACGAAGAGGTCAAGCATGACAAGACAGCATAACTTTAATCTGAAGTGGGACCCTAATATCATATGCAATAGATGATGTAAAATACATCACCAAAAAGTGCTAGATGTAAACGATCAGCAGCGCCACGGCCGCTCCGACAGATGTTGTAAGTACTGTTCACTCAACTTAACCGAAGAAAATAAACTTCACAAATAAACTGAATTTTCTTGTCAAAACTGATTGAACTAGTAATGTGAGCATTGCAATAGATGTTTAGGGCGTTCGAGCACTAGTAGCAGAGAAGCAGTGATCTAAATCAGCAGATGCTCGAGCAGGGAACGCACTAGCAGAGAGCAAGTCATGAAGTAGCACCGCGAGCGAGTGCTAAAGCAGCAACTCCTATAGCTGCCGGAGGTCGTGTAGCAGCAGCAGCAGCGCAAGCGAGAGCAAGAGCAGAGCGGAAGCATGAATGAAAGCAGGAGCAGTGCAGCAGCGCGACCGATAGCAAGAACAGAGCCGCAGCGCGAGCGAGATCCGGAGCAGCTATAGCTAGTGCCGTTGTGGAAGTCGCTGCCGAGGAAGCAACGACATGGGGGAGAGATGTCGTGGATGATGTGGCCGGCGACGGCGCCGTCGATGGAGACGCCATGTCTGCTCGATATCGAGCACCAGCAGCCCCGTGAGATCGAATAAAAGATAAAATGTAGTGGTGAGTGCAGAACCTCCTTGGTGGCGCCGAGTTGGCCTCGGCTTCATCAGAGGAATTGGTGAGGGTGCTGCGGTTGCGGTGGGGCAGGTCAAGACGGTGTTGTGGGGATTGAGGTGGCGCGATAGACGAGGCGAATGTCGGGGCAGCTCCTTGGAGGTGGAGGACGGGGCGGCTGATCCGGTGGGACGACGAGATCGACAACAGATCATCATCCGCTACGGTGGATGAGGGACGGCGAGCTGTTGCGGTGGACGACATAGTCGGGGAAGAGTCTCCGGCTGCGCGGCGGTCGGGAGGCCGACGGAGGAGCGTGGGGTTTCGCGGGTTTTGGCGGCCTCGATGTACGAATGGGGGGCGAAGGGGGGAGGGGGGCCAAGCTTAGGGACGCGCTTGTCCGAAATGTAGGGTATGTTACCAGCGTACCCCCACCGGTTTTGACACCGCGACGTGGAGCTTCATTTCCGGCTGAGGGGTAGAAGGGGATTCGCGTGGTCGGGCTGCGGAGCGATTTCGGATGAGGAGGGAGTTCTCGCGCGCGTCCAAGTTTCGGGATAACAAGGCGCAGCGCGGGTTGAAGAAGCAGGAGTTTCAAAGCAGGTGAGACAAAAGATACCCGAGCTTGAAAATTTTGGGATAACAAGGTGCGGATTCCTTGTTCGGCAGAACAAACTTAACGTGTAAAAAAAATCATACAAGACACAAGAGAGTCATGTCCTCTTTTACTATATTGCTATAGATGCCATTGAAAAACTACAAGAAAATGTAAAAAATCGGAGAACAAGATTACCCGCACGATTACCAAATCGATTCGCACTTCCCTCAACAACAACAAAAAACAAATCAATTCCCACCAAAGAAAGAGCAATGTCCCTTTTTATATGATTACAGATGCCATGATCTCGAATTTCAATTTTTGAATCCACGTTATGTTGAATTTGAATATATCATTAGGTGACCTTGCGGTTTATAATTGATGTAGTCGTACATTTTGATCTTCCATCATATATGAACATTTTACTCCACCATGTGAACATATATATTGTCGTCTACCATATGAACTAAATTTGAAATAATTTTCCTTATTTGAATACGATTGTTGTCAAGTTATACAATAATTTAAATATTATCTTGATAACAAAAAGACGTGCATATAGCAGTAATCATATTTCACTATGAACTACATGTACCATACACTCTCCAATTCAAATATTTGTATCCATCTTATGTTGAATTCAAATCATAGTACATTATTGGTCTAGGTAGCGAGATGTTCGGGATAATCTAAACCCCGTTTTCATACGTATAATTTTTGGCTGAATTGGGACAAGTTTTGGTATAATCCTCTTGCAAAACCGGAGATTCTCTCAACAAGCCTCGTGGTTCCGAGAGGGAACGTGTCACCTTTGTGTGCGAAACGATATACGCTGCCTCCCCCTGATTTTATTTACAGAGGCAACATAGAACTATATGAGTGCCTGTTAAATTTTGGAATTATTTCGGGTTCATTTGGCCTTTTATACATTAATTGAGTTTCGGACTTTTAATGTGCATAATCTAAATATGAATTGCATGCACATGCTCCGGTGCACCAAAGTGGATTGAAAAATCACATGTGTGCCCTTGTTGAATTTCTAGGTCCCATGGAAGAAATGAGAATGAAATTCAAACATCTGGGCGTCATGACTCTGCCGAGAACATCGAGAAACTTAGATTTTAAATTCATGTAAATCCAAAACTCGGCTGGAAATCATGAAACTTGGCATGGTGTCATGTCATGGCACTAACATGTTGTGGTAAAAAATTGGGCCGATTTGGAAGCTCGTGGTTCTAAGAGGGAACGTGCCACCTTTGAGTGTGAAACGATATATGCTGCCCCCCCTCCCCCGCCCTTGAGTTTCTTAACAAAGGCAACATAGAACTACATTAGTGCCATGTTAAATTTTGGAATTATTCCGGGTTCGTTTGTCGTTTTTATACATTAATTGAGTTTCTAGTCATTTAATGTGCATAAGTCAAATTTGAACTACAAGCACATGCTCTCGCGCACCAAAGTTTGTTGAAAAATCACATTTGTGTCCTCGGGTGAATTTCTAGGTCCCATGCAAGAAATGATAATAAAATTAAAACATATGGGCGTCATGGCTTGGCCGAGAACATTGAGAAACTTGGTTTTAAAATTCTTGTAAATCCAAAACACGTCTGAAAATCATGAAACTTGGCATGGATGTCATGTCATGGTACTATCATGTTGTGGTAAAAAAATGGCCGAATAGGAACAAATTTTGGTATAAGCTTCTTGCAAACCGAAGCTTCTCTCAAGAAGGCTCGTGGTTCTAAGAGGGAACGTGTCACCTTTGAGTGCGAAACGATATACGTTGTCCCCCTTGAGTTTATTTACAAAGGCAACATAGAACTACATGAGTGCCCTGTTAAATTTTGGAATTATTCCGGCTTCGTTTGGCCTTATTTACACATTAATTGAGTTTTTGGTCATTTAATGTGCATAGTTCAAATTTGAACTACAAGCACGTGCTCTCGTGCACCAAAGTTGGTTGAAAAATCACATTTGTGTCCTCGGGTGAATTTCTACTCCCATGCAAAAAATGAGAATAAGATTCAAACATCTGGGCATCGTGGCTCGGTCGAGAACATTGAGAAACTTGGTTTTAAAATCATGAAACTTGGCATGGTGTCATGTCATGGTAGTACCATGCCATGGTAAAAAAATTGGCCGAATAGGAACAAATTTTGGTATAAGCCTCTTGCAAATCGGAGCTTCTCTCAAGAAGGCTCGTGGTTCTGGGAGGGAACGTGTCACCTTTGTGTGTACAAGAACATGTTCCAGTGCACCAAAGTTGGTTGAAAAATCACATGTGTGTCCTCAGGTAAATTTCTAGGTTCCATGCAAGAAATGGCAATGAAATTCAAAATTCTGGGCGCCGTGGCTGGGTTGGAAACATTGAGAAACTTAGTTTTTTAATTCCTGTAAATCCAAAACACGCATGAAAATAATGAAACTTGGCTTGGTGCCATGACATGGCACCAACATGTTGTGGTAAATTTGCAGTCCGATTTGCGGTATACGCACACATTAACAATCAACAAAGTCATTTTGGAACAAGTGTTGTCACGTTACAATCGGAAACACAAGTATTATTGAAACCATGGACGTTCTACTTACTAGTACCATTTACGTGCCGCCACGCGTCCCCATTTTTTATTAGCTAGGAGGCGTCGTGCAGGGTAGCTATTTGAGTACGAGAGGCGTGCGATTAGATCCCTGCGCGTGCTTATCGGGAGGAGAGCCCTTTGACCTCCATCTGCCATCCACCTCTCTCCCAAGGTCTCCATTAATGGCGCCCGAGCCTCTGTTTAATGGCGTGGCTATGTCTCACTCGACTGAGATTTAAGAGAGAAAAAAGAAAATATGAAAGCACGGATCTTGATGTAAGATCCGACGGACCTATATAGCATCTACTGCGACTTATAGCAAGACTGATGAATATATAAGGACGATTTTTTTATCAAAGAAGGGCTTGCCCCTTCCGATTTTCATTACTGAAAACCACCACGATTCACAAGAAGTTCAGCACAACTCCAGCCTAACATGAAGGACTAAAAGCTACTCCAAGATTGAAATCGCAACATCCCAAGAGGCCAACAAAGGCCAAACATTCGCGCTAGAACCCAACATTTCACAACCGACGACACAATCCACATCCTAAACCGATTATTACATCAAAAGAAACCAGAAAGCAAGGAAGCCCAAAGAAGAACTAGAAGAACAAAGAACGCCTGTGGTCGCCACAAAGAAGAGTTTTCTTCATTCCAGCCTCGCAACATTGACCTTCCACAGAAAGATAAGGACGATTAATTGTCTTACATAATTAGAAAGATAATTCAAAAAAGCCACATGCGGCTATGCCCGAAATACACAAGGGCAAAAGAAGAAGGAAGACGAGGATCTGGCTCGCTGATCTTGAAAGTGCGTTATATCGACTAGAGGGGGGGTGGTGAATAGGCGATTTTTGTGAATTCTTCACTGAGGAATTTGCTGGTGAGGAAATTCCTTAGTGAAGAACTACTTGCAGTGGAATATGTACTCAGAAGTAAACATAACGGGATACACATATAGTTAGCATGATGAAATGAAGACTAAAACAGAGTACGGAAAGCGTAAACACAGGATAACAAGATGAAGACAAACAGGTTGAAGAAATTGAACTGAGGAATTTGTGAAAGTCTTCAGTCAAAGTCTTCAAGCACAGATATGAACAACATTCAACACAGTAATGAGGAAATGAATGAGTTGAGGAAATAGAACCAGTCAGTTGGTGAAGACAATGATTTGGTAAACCAGTTCCAATCGCTGTCTCGGTTATACGTCTGTTGGAGCGGCCGAGTATTTAAACTCGAGGACACGATCCGGACACCCGATCTCGAGCCGCAACTCAGACACCCAGTCCTCATCAGATTCTCCTTGAACTAAGACCACAGGCCTCGCCCAATCACTGTGGTAAGTCTTGGTGACTTCCAAACCTTCACAGACTTGGTCACTCGGCGATCCACAATTCCTCTTGGATGCTCTAGACCTTGACGCCTAACCGTCTGGAAGAAGCACAGTCTTCAAAGGTAATAAGCGTCGGATCCACGGGATCAATTTCTTGATGATGCTCAATCACTTTGGGTTTGTGGGGTTTGGTTTTGGGATTTTCCTCACTTGATGATTTTCACTCAAAGTCCTCGGAGGATGGGTTGCTCTCAAATGACAAGTGTCAAGTTCTCTCGGAGCAGCCAACCAACTAGTGGTGGTAGGGGGCGGCTATTTATAGCCTAGGGAGCATCCCGACATGATAAGACATAAATGCCCTTCAATGATATGACCATTAGGTGGATAAGATATTTTGGGACAGCGGCCAAGAAGACAAAGAACGGTCGGAAATTTGACTCTCAAATTCCTCGGGGCTATCATGTTCCTCATGTGTAGGCAATTCAGACTGGCGAATTCCTAACTCTCGATCGAGCAAAGTCCTCGGTGACCTGAAGAACCGCGCTCACATCAAGAATTTGACTGAAGCTGTATGAGATTTCCAATGGCTTCACTCAAGGGATTGGTAGGTGTAGGATTTTGAGTTGAGCATCACATGGAAATTTTTCCTTAGTATTTCCTCGACCCTCTTTAACAGTACGGTGTTTCTTATGACTCAATAAAGAGAAAATGAAACTATGAAAACAAAAGTCTTCACGCTTCATATTCCTCGAATGAATATCAAGTCTTCAAGGTCACACCAATTTCTTCACTTTCAAAGTCTTCAGAAAGTCTTCAGATTATCAAAGTCTTTAGTTGAAGAACTTCATTTTTAGGGGTCGACTTTCTCTGTAAATATCAAACTTCTCATAGACTTATAGACCTATGTACACTCACAAACGCATCAGTTACTTAACCTATAAGTCTTCAATACACCAAAATCACTAAGGGGCACTAGATGCACTTACAATCTCCCCCTTTTTGGTGATTGATGACAACATAGGTTAAGTTTTCAACGGGGATAAACATATGAAGTGTAAATACTGATATTGAGGAATTTGATTGCAAGATATAGAAGAAATCCCCCTGAATATGTGCATAATGAGGAATTTGCTTTTGAGGCAATGCACATTTGAAGAGTTGAATCATGGAGATCTCCCCCTATATCTTGTAATTCATACACGCATTTGATATATAATGTGAAGAATTTGAAATGCATGATGAAATATGGTGCCTGATGAGATTCAGCATGCGTGCAATAATATTGACTAGGAATAAGCATGCAGAATATCACATCAAAAAGTTTCAGAGCTCAAATATCACATTCCGAGCTTAGTGCTTCAAAAGCATCAGAGCATGAGCATCAAACGTATCAAAGCACGACAAAAAGTATCAAGGCACCATCGGATTTAAGATTACAACTCAATCCAATTAAAAGTTTCGGAAGAACAAGAGTTGTAACTTAATAAAAACGCCCATAATATAAACCCGCTTGAAGACTAACTCAGATTTCTCCCTTTGTCATCAAATGACCAAAGGATCAAACCGAGGACTAACGCCTGTAAGATTTTCAAGTCGAGGGAGGAGCGCGAGATTGTCGGGTTGGTTTTTGAAGTAGGGCTGCCGCAGTTGTCGCCCAAATCTTCATATTCATCAGTTTCACGCGATGAAGAATAAGAGCCGCCACCGATCGGGAACTTTGACTCTCTTGAATTTCTTCGAGGTGGTGCGACCGGTCAAATGCTTCCTCAAGACCCATAGTCTTAAATTCTTCCACGGAATAGACATGATTAAGAACAGCCCAAAGCGGTTGAGGGTTTCATGAAGGTAGTACTGATTTTTCTTCACCGCATTATGTGTTGAGGTCATGTTGTGAAGAATTGCAGCAAATTGACGCTTCACCCATTTCGATTGCGATCAACCTTCCGATGAAGACCGAGGAGTAACTCACGATCATCATCACCCTAGGTGCTGTTGCTTGAGGCTGTTGCTTGGTGAGGTATTTGCGGCGGTGTCATGCGTTGCGTAATCGTCATTGGTGGAGTAAGATGCAGCCTTATTTAAATTGACCATCCAATGGACGAGTGCCTTCATCAATGACACCGCTGCCTTGCCCTTATCATCGATGATGAAACCGGTCGCTTGAGGACTTCAATGGGAGGCAAGTAGCTGCCATGGTTCGATTGTCACCTTGTAGTTCAAAGTGAAGATCTTGCCCTTATGAATCTCATAATCCAAGGCGCATATGGCTTCAGCTCAAAAGGTGACATTGCAACATTTGCCAGAGTCCTCATGAAGAAATCATGGAAATTGATAGGAACGCCATGAATGATATTGAGAAGCATGTTCTTCATGATGCCAACGACATCTTCTTCATTTGAGTCGTGGCCTTTGATGGGACTCATTGTCTTCGTCAAGATTCTATAGACGGTCCGAGGCACATACAGCAAATCCTTGACGAGGAATTTGGTTCGAGGGGATTGTCCTGGCTTCAATGGCTTCATGAGTACTTGCATAAAGTGATCAGACAGTTCGTGGTCATTGTAGATGCAACGTGCAGTTTCATGGGGAGGATCAAGAGGAAGGACACGAAGCAATTCAGTTGCTGGTGCCTTGTAGTGAGTATTCTCTGTCATCCAATCCAGCACCCATGAATTGATATCTTCAACATCTCCGGTGATGTGCAGGGTGGCATAGAACTGAAGAATGAGTTCTTCATTCCAGTCACAGATATCAGTGCAGAAATTTAGTAGCCCTGCATCGTGAAGAACACGGAGTACTGGCTCGAAGCACGGCAGTGATTCCATATCCACATGAGGAATATGCTCATGGTCGAAGATCTTGTCCTTGTCAAATAGCACTGAGGAATAGAAGTTTGCTTGAGTAGGAGTCCAGAAGCGTCTTTTCCTCATACGAGCAGAGTCATATGGATTATAAGCAGTGAAGAACACATGCTCAGAAAAGAAGTCTTCAGCCTTGAATTTTTGCTTGCTCGAGAACGGATTCTTCGGTTTGGGCAGAGGAATATCGTTGATTTGCAGACAACCTCAGAATCGCGATCTCGGGTTCTTCGGCCGAGGAATTTCGGTTCCTCTTTTTGTGCAGTTTGGGGATCAAGTGGGTTCTTGGCGCTAGTGGCTGGAATTTCTTCATTGATGACGATGTGGGATGAGTTTCTTCAGAGCCCAATTGAACAGCTTGTAGCCGGGACCGAGGAACTTGTAGAATCGGAGTGAAGAGAGGAGTATTGGGATGTCGACTTTCCCAAAAGTCATCGCTCATCACCGTGTAGTGCACCCAATATCCACGTCTTCGTCTTCTCTTTCAATTTCCTCAACACCTGCCTCTTCAGCTGTGAACTGAGGCACGGGTGAGGAAACAACTGGGGTTGAAGGGAATGCTTCCACTTCAATTTCTTCATCAAGCTGTTCTGAGGTAGCAACAGATTGATTTTCTTCATCAGATCCGCTTGGGATCGTGTAATCTTCTCCATAAGGAACAATTTCCTTAGACGACATGGAGGAGATGGGAATGGCATCAATAGGATTTTCAGGTGAGCTGGTCATTGGCTTCATTTTCTTCGCAGCCGAAGAATTTGACGCAGCTGATGCCTTCCTCTTCTTCACTGTAGCTCGTTCTGCAGCCTTTGTCTTCTTCACTTCATAAGCAGAAGGAAGAATTGGAGTTGGTGTTGGTGCAGGAGGAGCTGAGGACTGTGGTACAGTTTCTTCAGGCGCACCACTAGTGGATGCCCTGGGAATTTCTTCAGCGGCTGGAATGGAGTCATCAGCCACGAACTCAGAAATTCACATCAAGATGCTGAAAGTCATCGCAAAGATCTTGGCATGTTCTTCAAGCAGACCGAGCGTAGTCTTCACCGAGGATTTTCTTGTTGCGATGGGGCTGCAATAGTTGTCATTTTCTTCGTCAAATTGATGAATCTCACCTTGGCTCCTTGACAATCAGCATTATAAGCATTGAAATCCTTGCTAAGGGCTTGGATTTCAGATTGAGCTTTGAGAAGTTCTTCAGGAGTCAAGTTGACTATGTTCTTTCTCAGAAGCTTCTCCTTTCTGGCTTGTGTTCTCTTTAATTCACGAGCCTTTTCAAATTTCCATTTTCTTCAACGATGAAATGGTTCAAAGATATGACTTTGACCAGAGTCGATGGCAGATCCGCTATGGGAGTGTTTGGATCCCGATGCCATAGGTCGATGAAGTCAAGGATCTTCTTGGATCCAAAAGCAGAGGCACATTTGTTCTTTTGGCTCTAGCGGCCTTGGTCATCTGTCTCGATGATTTCGCAAGTTCTTCATCGAAGCTTCATCATCGAAGGCACGCTGAACGCAACTGTTTCTTCTTTGGACTTGGCCGAGGACCGCGCCCATTTGTTGCTTTTGTCTTCAGCAGAGTGGGGCTGATGAGGACATTGGTGCGGTGAGGAACTTGCCGAGACACACGGAAGGAATTGAGAAACCCCGAGTCCTTTGACATGTAGCCGATGCACAGGAGTTGAGGACTTGGAGGAGCTGCCGAGGATTTGGAGGAGCAGCAGCAGCGATCGAGGAATTTGCCGTGAGGGCGCGGCCGAGGAACCGGGCCGTGAGGGCGCTGATGGTGAAGCACTTGGCTTGCGGCAGGCTTCTTCGGCATTGATTTCCTCGGCTTGACCGAGGGCTCGGTGGCAGCAGCAGCAGCAGAATCCTCATTGAATTTCCTCACCGCCTCCTTGGCCTGTCTTGCCAATTTGGCTTGGCGCTGGACCATTCTTCAGAAAGTCTTCACCGCTTGATTTGGTGGGATCACGACTTGGCGGTGCGGTGGAGCTCTTGGGCATGGAGGGTTTAAAGCGAATTTCCTCATGTACTTGGGAGCAACATAGCGGTATTCCCTCCATTCTCGTGCCCATCTTCTTTCTATCCTTTGTATGCGCACTTTGCGCTGATTTTTGGTCTCCTTGCCAAACTTGGATTCATCAAAAAAGAATCTTTGTATATTTCATCAGAATCTTAAAGGCGTCATGACCTCCGGTTTCTTTCCTCCCTTGCGGTCTCTTTCCTTCGCCATTTTCTTCAGATGAGGAATTTGAACTATAGAGCACTCAAGAAGTATGCAGTTTTTCTTCGAGGAACGCTGCAAATGAGTTAAGTTGATGAGAACCTAGTGATTCAAAGAATGACATGAGTACTGTGAGAATGAGTGTAGGTGCGAGGAATTTGGAGAGGTCATATCGTTCTCAGATGGTTTTTCAAAAGAACAAGTTTTGAGGAATTTGACCAGTTGAGCCTTGAGGAATTTCACTAAGCGTTTTGTCTCGGGTTCGAGTTGTACAGATTGAAAATCCGCACAATTGAGGAATCTTGAAGAAATGAATGCTTAGAGAGATAAATCAAGAGCATACAAAGGTGTGAGGTGTTCATATGTGAAGATTTGAAGAACAAAACACCTTTGAAGATTTTCGTAAAGATTTGAGAATCATCACGAGTAATAAAAGTAACTTTTAATTACCCGAATCAAGAACACGATTTAACAGGAATGAGCGTAGTGAAGTTCGTCACGTTAGATCTCCCACGCCCTAACTTGGCGAGAGGGAGACGGCTACGGCGGCGGCGGAGTGAAGATTTCGCAGCCGGGCGCGAAAGTACGCATTTAATGACGAGGTCGAGGCGGTGAAGCTCTTCCTCACGGCGGCGATGGAATAGCGGGGCGCTTAGGGTTTGAGGAGAGCTCGAGCGAGAGACAATGATCGAGCAGAGTAAATGAAGTAAGGATGGGAGAGGGTATTTATAGCCATTGTGAAAGATGTTCGCTCAAGATTTTGGGACGAACATGCCCCGCCCGCTCTTCTTCACGCGACATGTGTCACCCACGCATCGTGCGAGATGAGATCGTGTAAGATCGTGGGTGATTAAACTAATGCATCATGGGATGCGGAACGGTTTGAGCGGTAAAACCGAAAATCTGGATAAGATTTGTTTTAAAAGTTTCATTCGCAATTTCTTCAGCTGTCAAGGACACAGTGAAGACTTTGAACGAGTTTCAATCAGAACGCACATGAAGAATTTGTGAATAGATTGGATTGAGTATAGCATAGAGGGGGAAGGGTCCGATCACATTCACTTAGCAGAGATAGCAACTTGAAGAAATAGCAATAAGTGAATGTTGTGGAGGACATAAACTCATATATATATATATAGCCAATGAAGAAAAATGACAGAACCATTGAAGATTTTGCAAAGTTGAAGAATTTGAAAAACTGAAGAATTTCAAAAATGAAGAAAAACTCAAATTGAAGATTTTCAACTTTTGGTGGTGGCGTATTTCATCAGATAAGAATGATGATTTCAGACACGCGCACAATTGTCGAGGGTTACGAGAATCAAATTCTTCATTAATTTCTTCACACTTAGAATGTTATTCTTCATTGATTGAAGAAAAACGTTTCTTCATGTGTTGCACATCTAAGTCATCAATTCTGCATAAGGGTTAGGATGTGTGTCCTTTTCAAAGAACATTCGAAGATGTTGGAAATATGCCCTAGAGGCAATAATAAAAGTATTATTATATTTCAATGTTCATGATAATTGTCTTTTGTTCATGCTAGAACTGTATTATCCGGAAATCGTAATACACGTGTGAACACTTAGACCACAAATGTCCCTAGTGAGCCTCTAGTTGACTAGCTCGTTGTGATCAACAGATAGTCATGGTTTCCTGACTATGGACATTGGATGTCGTTGATAACGGGTCACATCATTAGGAGAATGATGTGATGGACAAGACCCAATCCTAAGCATAGCATAAAAGATCGTGTAGTTCGTTTGCTAGAGCTTTGCCAATGTCAAGTATCTCTTCCTTCGACCATGAGATCGTGTAACTCCCGGTAACCGTAGGAGTGCCTTGGGTGTATCAAACGTCACAACGTAACTGGGTGACTATAAAGGTGCATTACAGGTATCTCCGAAAGTATCTGTTGGGTTGACACGGATCAAGACTGGGATTTGTCACTCCGTATGACGGAGAGGTATCTCTGGGCCCACTCGGTAATGCATCATCATAATGAGCTCAAGTTGACCAAGGTGTTGGCCACGGGATCATGCATTACGGTACGAGTAAAGTGACTTACCGGTAACGAGACTGAACAAGTGAAAGCACATTTGCTCCCTGGGTGGTTTTGGTAATTAATGACAACATACTTTGTGGTTGGACTAATGCTTTTATCAAGTATATTTCAGGAAAGTCAATCACTCTGGCATGGCAAAAGGACTGGAAAGGTGGACCCCTAGGATGCTAAGGAAAGCATTGGCAAAAGCTCAAGACTCCATTTTTGGTTTAGTGATCCAAGATCACATTGAGTCCATAGGAAAGCCAATACTATTAAAAGGGATGAGGTTGTGATAATGATCTGGTTGCTCAAAGTGCTTAGTGATCTATCTCCCAAACTATCGCAATCTTTCATTCCAACATATACTCATAAGTAATCTCGGTCCCACCGTTCCATAAACTCACCACACCGAGATGAACCACCTCACCATATAGCCAAACCCTAGAAATTTCGGATTTTCCGATTCCAAACTCGGTCTTACGAAACTAGTGTTGCCAACCTTCAGAACCTTCAGACTCAAATCGGTGTCACCGAGATGATGAAGTCGGTCCCACCGAGAATGGCAAACCCTAGTCTTTGGAAGAATCGGACTAACCGAGATTGTATTTTCGGTCCCATCGAAAATCCCAACGCTCACAAGATTTGAACTTTCGGTCTCACCGAGTTGTCAACTTCGGTCCGACCGAGATTGGTCAAATGTGTGTAACGGTTGGATTTTGTGTGGAGGCTATAAATACCCTCCACCTCCTCTTCATTCGTGGAGAGAGCCATCGAAAGAACTACCACTCCTACCTTACATTTTCGAGAAGAAAACTACCTACCCTTGTGTTGAGATCAAGTTGCTCCACTCCCACCATATGAAACTTGATTTCTAGCCTTCCCAAGTTGCTTTCCACTCAATCCTTTCTTCCACCACAGCCAAATCAGTGAGGAGAGTTGAGTGTTGGGGAGATTATCATTTGAAGCACAAGAGCAAGGAGTTCATCATCACCAACACCATCTATTACCTTTTGGAGGGTGGTGCCTCCTAGATTGGTTAGGTGTCGCTTGGGAGCCTCCGTCAAGATGTGGAGTTGAACCAAGAAGTTTGTAAGGGCAAGGAGATCGCCTACTTCGTGAAGATCTACCCCGAGTAAGGCTAGTCCTCCGTGGACGAGGCCTTGATGGCATAGACAAGGTTGCTTCTTCGTGGACCCTTCGTGGGTGGAGCCTCCGTGGACTCTCGCAGCCGTTACCCTCCGTGGGTTGAAGTCTCCATCAACGTGGATTGACGATAGCACCACCTATCGGAACCACGAGAAAAATCTCCGTGTCTCCAAATTGCGTTTGCTCTTCTCCACCTCTCCTTTACTACTTGTGCAATTTACTTTCCGCTGCCCATACTCTAGAATTGCATGTGTAGTATGTTACTTGACTTGTATGCATGATGCTTGACTTGATCTCCATTGTGAACTTGCCAAAAACTTGTTCTAATCAAAAGGCATAATCTTTTATCTTGTCGAGTAGTCTAATCACCCCCCCTCTAGACACTCTTACATTCAACGATCCTACAATTGGTATCAGAGCATTGGTCTCCATTGCTTTGGTTTGCACACCATTGGAGGAAGATGGACGTGTCTACGTTTGGGAGTGTTAATCATAGAGTGCCTATTCTTGATGGAGTGTCCTATAACTCGTGGAGGATTGAAATGCTTGCTATCTTTAAGATGTACAACTTGCGCAAATATGTTGAAACACCATATGTACCTCCGTTTGACCCCTTGCACCCTACTATGGATGAAGAGCTTGATTTGCTTCGTAACCTTAGAACTGTAAATCTCATCATTAGAGGCTTGCCCGATAACTTACTTGAGCTTGTCACAAACTTTGAGTGCGCCTATGCTATGTGGAAGTTCTTGGAAGAACTTTATCCGGACTACTCTTTGAGAGGTCTTGATGAAATTCTATACAAGACTATTGAGTTTGATATGATGCGCCCAATGATCCCAACTTTGATAAATGCTTCTTTGAGCTTCGTGATCTTATGAAAAGAAGGGTGATCCGGACTTATCAATGTTCTAATTAGAAATGCTCTTGTATTGCATTCCGATGATTATTGTCACATTGACAAAACTGATGCAAGTCATTGTCAAATTGACCTAGGCATTGATGATGAGTTATCTATGGGTCAATATGATGATGAGCATGAGCATGATGACGACACTCGATTCGGATACCGAGCTGGACAAGATCATGAAGAGTCTCAATCTTATGGCAAATCTGAGAGACTACATATCCGGTGGAAAAGAGTGGATTCTTGATAGTGGATGCACCGATCACATGACCGGAGATGAAGACATGTTTCGAGAGCTTGCAAAGAACGATGGTCCACGCAAGTATGTGACTTTTGGAGACAACTCCAAGGGTAAGGTACTTGTCCTTGGTAAGGTGGCCATATCTCATGATAGCTCCATTAAAAATGTCATGCTTGTTGAATCTCTTGGATACAATTTACTTTCCGTGTCTAGATTAGCTGACTTTGGATTCAATGTGCTATTCACTGAAGTAGATTGCCAAGTTTTTCGTCGTGACAATCATAACATGGTTTTTACTGGTATCCGTAGAGGTGACCTATATATTGTTGATTTCACTAAGAAAGCTCAACCTAGAACTTGCTTCATTGCTAAATCCGCTAAAGGTTGGCTTTGGCATAGAAGGCTTGGACATGTTGGTATGCGTAATCTAGATAAGCTAATTAAAGGTGATCACATTCTTGGTGTTAAAGATGTTTTCTTTGACAAAGATAGACTCTGTAGTGCCTGTCAAGCAGGAAAACAAGTAGGTGGAAGTCATCCCGTGAAGAACATCATGACCACAAGGAGACCGCTTGAGCTTCTTCATATGGATCTCTTCGGTCCCAATGCTTACAAAAGCCTTGGTGGTAACTCCTTTGGTCTAGTTATTGTTGATGATTATTCCAGATTTACGTGGGTATTTTTCCTTGATGACAAGTCACAGGTTCAGAGAATCTTCAAAATCTATGCCAGAAAGGCCCAAAATCAATTTGAGGTGAAGATCAAGAAAGTTCGGAGCGACAATGGAACGGAGTTCAAGAACGCCCATGTGGACTCTTTTCTCGATGAGGAAGGGATTCTACATGAGTTCTCGGCTACATATACTCCTCAACAAAATGGAGTTGTTGAGAGGAAGAACCGAACGCTCATTGAGATGGCGAGAACGATGCTTGATGAATACAAGACACCAAACAGTTACTGGGTGAAGCCGTCGAGACAGACTTGTCATGCTATCAACAGGCTCTATCTTCACAAGCTCCTCGGCAAGACTTCATACGAGCTCCTTACGGTAACAAACCCCAAGTGGGATACTTTCGTGTCTTTGGTTCAAAATGCTATATCCTTGATAAGCATCGTCGGTCTAAATTTGCTCCTAAAACTCATGAAGGATTTTTCTCGGTTATGGATCAAATTCTCACACCTACCGTGTTCACAATAATTTCACCGAAAGGTTGAAGAGACGGTAGATGTGAAGTTTGATGAATCTAATGGCTCGCAAGTAGAGCAAATGCCTATTGATGTAGGAGACAAGGACCCATCGAAGCCATTCAAGACTTATCCATTGGAAAGATCCGTCCCATGGAAGTGAAGGAGAGTACCTCATCTACATATGTGGAGCCCCTACCTCACGGCGAGATGAACCTCAAGGCAACATGGAGGCGCCCACAAGTGGAACTCACCAAGATGAGGAAGTGCGGCAAGAAGATCCACCACAACCTCCTTCTCCACCACCTCAAGACAACACCAACAACAATGAAGAAGAAGAGGAAGATGAGGATGATGAGGAAGCTCGGCCGCGACCACAACAAAAGCTATCTCGAGCTCGAGCAAGAGTCAAGAAGAATCATCCCGTGGAACAAATGATGAATGACATCGACCGGAGAATTACTCGCTCTAAAACTCGCTTAGCTAACTTTTGTGAGCATTACTCATTTATTTCTAGTCTTGAACCTATGAAGGTAGAAGAAGCGCTTGAAGACCCGGATTGGGTGAACGCTATGCACGAAGAGCTACACAACTTCGAGAGGAACAACGCTTGACTTTGGTAGAGAAGCCCAATGATGACCAAAACGTCATTGGAACCAAATGGGTGTTTTGAACAAGCAAGATGAAGATGGACAAGTCATCCGCAACAAGGCTCGCCTCAGTAGCACAAGGTTACACACAAGTCGAAGGTATGGACTATGGTGAGACCTATGCCCCGTTGCTAGACTTGAGTCCATTCGCATTCTTCTTGCTTATGCCAACCACCATGATATTACTCTCTATCAAATGGACATTAAAAGTGCTTTCCTAAATGGTGAAATTGAGGAGGAAGTATTTGTGAAACAACCTCCGGATTTGTGAATCCTAAAAAGCCTAATCATGTTTACAAATTGCACAAAGCTCTTTATGGTCTTAAACAAGCTCCTAGAGCTTGGTACAAATGCTTAACTAGCTTTCTTCTTGAAAAGGATTTGAGATTGGAAAAATAGACTCAACGCTATTCACTTAAAAGGGTTGACGGTGAACTATTTGTGTGCCAAATATATGTTGATGATATTATCTTTGGTTCAACTAACCCTCATTTTAGTGAGAAGTTTGGAAAGCTTATGTCGGAGAAGTATGAGATGTCCATGATGAGTGAACTCAAATTCTTCCTTGGGTTGCAAATCAAGCAATCTAAGGAGGGTACCTTTGTCTCACAAACAAAGTACACCAAGGATCTCTTCAAGAAGTTCAACATGAAAGAAAGCAAAGGTATGAAAACCCCATGCCTACTAGTGGACATAATGACTTGACTAAAGATGGAGAACACTGTTGATCAAAAGGTTTATCGATCCATGATTGGTTCTCTACTATATCTCTCGTGCTTCTCGTCCCGACATAATGTTGAGTGTATGCATGTGTGCTCGATATCAAGCAGCCCCTAAAGAATGTCATCTTAAAGCTGTTAAAAGAATTGTGAGATATTTGATACACACACCTAACTTTGGCATTTGGTATCCCAAGAGGGCCTCTTTCGATCTTGTTGGCTATTCCGACTCGGACTATGCCGAGACAGGATTGATAGAAAGTCAACTTCGAACGTGTCAATTCCTCGGTCGATCCCTTGTATCTTGGTCATCCAAGAAACAAAATTCGTATCATTATCTCTCGCCAAAGCAGAATATATTGCTGCTGGTTCGTGTTGTGCTCGATTGCTATGGATGACACAAACACTTAAAGATTATGGGATACATGCGAGACATGTTCCTTTGCTTTGTGACAATGAGAGTGCGATTAAGATTGGACACAATCCGTGCAACACTCTCGCACGAAACACATTGAAGTTCGTCACCATTTTATTCGTGATCACATTGCTAAGGGTGACATCGATCTTAAGCATGTTCAGTCTCGACAAACAGCTTGCAGATATCTTTACAAAACCACTTGATGAGAAAGTGTTTTGTCGCTAAGGAGTGAGTTGAACATCATTGATGCTTCAAACTGGAGTGAAAACTCCATTGATGCATGCAAGGCATGAGCCTAATTGACTAATCCTTGATATTTCTCTTACGATGATGATCATATGTCTTGGACACATTTGCCCCTTGTATTGCATCTAACTCCTTGCAGGTACTTGGATGGTCTACATTCTACAAGATTACCACACACTCGAATCATGAGTAATCTTGTCATTGACCAAGTATCTAGCTCTTTGGGATGTTGAGTTCAAGGAACAAAATTCCACATATCCTTTTTGACACCTTATACATCTAGTACTTCACTCATGTCATCTTGGATATTCTTGAGTATTTCCTTGCTTGCCTAACCCATGTAGGAAGATGAACTATACAATTGGAAATGGTGCTCCAACTTCACATTCTATGAGCATCAACATCAAGTTCACCTACATGAGTACAAGCAACAACAAGCCCAAGGTATGTTTTTCACATCTTGAAGGAGCTTTGCTCAAAGTCATGAGTACAAGCAGCTTCAAAAGATGTGATTACATCAAATGCTTAATCGAAAAATGGCAACCCCATTTTGAGCTTAAACGATGAGTATGACCTATGATCAAATGTTCTCATTTGACTCCTAAGTCAATATACTCAAACATAGGTGACTTTGTCACAACCCTATCTAGATGAAGTACATATGTTTTGGAGTTTTTTGTCTTTCTCTTATGCTCTTTCATTGAGATTTCTTGCTTATTTAAAAAACTTCATCTAGCAATCTTTTTCATTTCTATTTCTTCTGTTCTTGTGAATACCCTTTTGCTCGATCAATTCATTGAAAATCCTTTACAAATTCATTGCAAATATTTTGAAGCATTTCTTGCAAAGTGAGCTGAATTACTTCTATATTTCCTTGGAATTAAACTCGGCGTCACCGATTTAAATACTTCGGTCTGACCGAAAAGGATCTGCCCTAAGTCTCTGACCTTCGGACTCACCGATCCATATTAATTCGGTGTCACCGATTTACATTCACCAGGATAACATCTTCTGCAGCTCAACTAACTGATTTATTCTGCATACTTAGTTTGCTCAGTTGTGATTCTTAAGGATCCCACCTCTTTCCTTCCATCTTTCCTGACCTTCCTAGTTTATTGTCCTTTTCGCACTTGATGTCAAAGGGGAGAAGATTTAGGGGAGCCTAGGGGAGATTGGAAGATAAGGGAGAAGAGAAGATTTAAAGGAGAAGAAGAACAATCTTACCTTAAGGGGAGAGGATCACATCAAAGCTTTGCCATATTTCAATGTGATAATACATTTGGCATTATTCTTTTGATTTTGCTTTCCTTGCTCTCACAATTGGTATCTTCGAAAAGCACAATTGGTATCTTATGAAAAGCAAAATCTCTCGAGCTCATTGAAAATCTTTTAGTCTCGGGAGACATGTTTGTTGATTCAAGCTAGTGCTCATCATGAGACACTCTTTATACATGTCATCCACGGCTTGGTACTCTTGATGTTCTTGTTGTTGGTTGAAGAAATACTCTTGTGTTATCTAACCTTGTTTTCTCAAGCTTATTTCTTCGTGTACAATGCCAAGGAACTTCAAGGTAAGTATATGCATCTTGCAGAATGTGCATGATGGTGACTTGCTTGTGAATATTTGTTTGCAAGAAATCACCATGCACATATGCATCATCTCTCACTTATCCTCATCTGCTCTCGATGCATATAGCCAAGCTGCATGTAGCACATCTTGCTTTTCTCTCATGTGTGCTTGTGGTAGTCCAAAACCATAATCTATGAAAATCTTGCACACTTGTAGGGGAGCACATGTACTACATGTTTGTCAAAGCTTTAGTGATAATTCTGTCTTTATTTCAAGAAGCTTTGATATCTTCTTTAGTGTGTTGCCATCAATTACCAAAAAGGGGAGATTGAAAGCACATTTGCTCCACGGGTGGTTTTGGTAATTAATGACAACATACTTTGTGGTTGGACTAATGCTTTTATCAAGTATATTTCAGGAAAGTCAATCACTCTGGCATGGCAAAAGGATGGAAAGGTGGACCCCTAGGATGCTAAGGAAAGCATTGGCAAAAGCTCAAGACTCCATTTTTGGTTTAGTGATCCAAGATCACATTGAGTCCATAGGAAAGCCAATACTATTAAAGGGGATGAGGTTGTGATAATGATCTGGTTGCTCAAAGTGCTTAGTGATCTATCTCCCAAACTATCAGCAATCTTTCATTCCAACATATACTCATAAGTAATCTCGGTCCCACCGATTCCATAAACTCACCACACCGAGATGAACCACCTCGCCATATAGCCAAACCCTAGAAATTTCGGATTTTCCGATTCCAAACTCGGTCTTACCGAAACTAGTGTTGCCAACCTTCTGTAACCTTCTGTACTCAAATCGGTGTCACCGAGATGATGAAGTCGGTCCCACCGAGAATGGCAAACCCTAGTCTTTGGAAGAATCGGACTAACCGAGATTGTATTTTCGGTCCCACCGAAAATCCCAACGTTCACAAGATTTGAACTTTCGGTCTCACCGAGTTGTCAACTTCGGTCTGACCGAGATTGGTCAAATGTGTGTAACGGTTGGATTTTGTGTGGAGGCTATAAATACCCCTCCACCTCCTCTTCATTCGTGGAGAGAGCCATCGTAAAGAACTACCACTCCTACCTTACATTTACGAGAAGAAAACTACCTACCCTTGTGTTGAGATCAAGTTGCTCCACTCCCACCATATGAAACTTGATTTCTAGCCTTCCCAAGTTGCTTTCCACTCAATCCTTTCTTCCACCACAGCCAAATCGGTGAGGAGAGTTGAGTGTTGGGGAGATTATCATTTGAAGCACAAGAGCAAGGAGTTCATCATCACCAACACCATCTATTACCTTTTGGAGGTGGTGCCTCCTAGATTGGTTAGGTGTCGCTTGGGAGCCTCCGTCAAGATGTGGAGTTGAACCAAGAAGTTTGTAAGGGCAAGGAGATCGCCTACTTCGTGAAGATCTACCCCGAGTAAGGCTAGTCCTCCGTGGGCGTAGGCCTTGATGGCATAGACAAGGTTGCTTCTTCGTGGACCCTTCGTGGGTGGGGCCCTCCGTGGACTCTCGCAGCCGTTACCCTCCGTGGGTTGAAAAAGTCAACTTCGAACGTGTCAATTCCTCGGTCGATCCCTTGTATCTTGGTCATCCAAGAAACAAAATTCGTATCATTATCTCATCGCCAAGCAGAATATATTGCTGCTGGTTCGTGTTGTGCTCGATTGCTATGGATGACACAAACACTTAAAGATTATGGGATACATGCGAGACATGTTCCTTTGCTTTGTGACAATGAGAGTGCGATTAAGATTGGACACAATCCCGTGCAACACTCTCGCACGAAACACATTGAAGTTCGTCACCATTTTATTCGTGATCACATTGCTAAGGGTGACATCGATCTTAAGCATGTTCAGATCGACAAACAGCTTGCAGATATCTTTACAAAACCACTTGATGAGAAAGTGTTTTGTCGCTAAGGAGTGAGTTGAACATCATTGATGCTTCAAACTTGGAGTGAAAACTTCATTGATGCATGCAAGGCATGAGCCTAATTGACTAATCCATGATATTTCTCTTATGATGATGATCATATGTCTTGGACACATTTGCCCCCTTGTATTGCATCTAACTCCTTGCAGGTACTTGGATGGTCTACATTCTACAAGATTACCACACGCTCAAATCATGAGTAATCTTGTCATTGACCAAGTATCTAGCTCTTTGGGATGTTGAGTTCAAGGAACAAAATTCCACATATCCTTTATGACACCTTATACGTCTAGTACTTCACTCATGTCATCTTGGATATTCTTGAGTATTTCCTTGCTTGCCTAACCCATGTAGGAAGATGAACTATACAATTGGAAATGGTGCTCCAACTTCACATTCTATGAGCATCAACATCAAGTTCACCTACATGAGTACAAGCAACAACAAGCCCAAGGTATGTTTTTCACATCTTGAAGGAGCTTTGCTCAAAGTCATGAGTACAAGCAGCTTCAAAAGATGTGATTACATCAAATGCTTAATCGAAAAATGGCAACCCCATTTTGAGCTTAAACGATGAGTATGACCTATGATCAAATGTTCTCATTTGACTCCTAAGTCAATATACTCAAACATAGGTGACTTTGTCGCCGACCCCTATCTAGATGAAGTACATATGTTTTGGTTTTTTTTGTCTTTCTCTTATGCTCTTTCATTGAGATTTCTTGCTTATAAAAAAAACTTCATCTAGCAATCTTTTTCATTTCTATTTCTTCGTTCTTGTGAATATCCTTTTTGCTCGATCAATTCATTGAAAATCCTTTACAAATTCATTGCAAATATTTTGAAACATTTCTTGCAAAGTGAGCTGAATTACTTCTATATTTCCTTGGAATTAAACTCGGCGTCACCGATTTAAATACTTCGGTCTGACCGAAAAGGATCTGCCCTAAGTCTCTGACCTTCGGACTCACCGATCCATATTAATTCGGTGTCACCGATTTACATTCACCAGGATAACATCTTCTGCAGCTCAACTAACTGATTTATTCTGCATACTTAGTTTGCTCAGTTGTGATTCTTAAGGATCCCACCTCTTTCCTTCCATCTTTCCTGACCTTCCTAGTTTCCTGTCCTTTTCGGCACTTGATGTCAAAGGGGGAGAAGATTTAGGGGGAGCCTAGGGGGAGATTGGAAGATAAGGGGAGAAGAGAAGATTTAAAGGGAGAAGAAGAACAATCTTACCTTAAGGGGGAGAGGATCACATCAAAGCTTTGCCATATTTCAATGTGATAATACATTTGGCATTATTCTTTTGATTTTGCTTTCCTTGCTCTCACAATTGGTATCTTCTGAAAAGCACAATTGGTATCTTATGAAAAGCAAAATCTCTCAGAGCTCATTGAAAATCTTTTAGTCTCGGGAGACATGTTTGCTGATTCAAGCTAGTGCTCATCATGAGACACTCTTTATACATGTCATCCACGGCTTGGTACTCTTGATGTTCTTGTTGTTGGTTGAAGAAATACTCTTGTGTTATCTAACCTTGTTTTCTCAAGCTTATTTCTTGTGTACAATGCCAAGGAACTTCAAGGTAAGTATATGCATCTTGCGAGAATGTGCATGATGGTGACTTGCTTGTGAATATTTGTTTGCAAGAAATCACCATGCACATATGCATCATCTCTCACTTATCCTCATCTCGCGCTCGATGCATATAGCCAAGCTGCATGTAGCACATCTTGCTTTTCTCTCATGTGTGCTTGTGGTAGTCCAAAACCATAATCTATGAAAATCTTGCACACTTGTAGGGGAGCCATGTACTACATGTTTGTCAAAGCTTTAGTGATAATTCTGTCTTTATTTGAGAAGCTTTGATATCTTCTTTTTGTGTTGCCATCAATTACCAAAAGGGGAGATTGAAAGCACATTTGCTCCCACAGGTGGTTTTGGTAATTAATGACAACATACTTTGTGGTTGGACTAATGCTTTTATCAAGTATATTTCAGGAAAGTCAATCACTCTGGCATGGCAAAAGGATGGAAAGGTGGACCCCTAGGATGCTAAGGAAAGCATTGGCAAAAGCTCAAGACTCCATTTTGGTTTAGTGATCCAAGATCACATTGAGTCCATAGGAAAGCCAATACTATTAAAGGGGATGAGGTTGTGATAATGATCTGGTTGCTCAAAGTGCTTAGTGATCTATCTCCCAAACTATCGGCAATCTTTCATTCCAACATATACTCATAAGTAATCTCGGTCCCACCGATTCCATAAACTCAGTCACACCGAGATGAACCACCTCGGCCATATAGCCAAACCCTAGAAATTTCGGATTTTCCGATTCCAAACTCGGTCTTCACGAAACTAGTGTTGCCAACCTTCAGAACTTACAGACTCAAATCGGTGTCACCGAGATGATGAAAGTCGGTCCCACCGAGAATGGCAAACCCTAGTCTTTGGAAGAATCGGACTAACCGAGATTGTATTTTCGGTCCCAAGAAAATCCCAACGTTCACAAGATTTGAACTTTCGGTCTCACCGAGTTGTCAACTTCGGTCCGACCGAGATTGGTCAAATGTGTGTAACGGTTGGATTTTGTGTGGAGGCTATAAATACCCTCCACCTCCTCTTCATTCGTGGAGAGAGCCATCGAAAGAACTACCACTCCTACCTTACATTTCGAGAAGAAAACTACCTACCCTTGTGTTGAGATCAAGTTGCTCCACTCCCACCATATGAAACTTGATTTCTAGCCTTCCCAAGTTGCTTTCCACTCAATCCTTTCTTCCACCACAGCCAAATCGGTGAGGAGAGTTGAGTGTTGGGGAGATTATCATTTGAAGCACAAGAGCAAGGAGTTCATCATCACCAACACCATCTATTACCTTTTGGAGGGTGGTGCCTCCTAGATTGGTTAGGTGTCGCTTGGGAGCCTCCGTCAAGATGTGGAGTTGAACCAAGAAGTTTGTAAGGGCAAGGAGATCGCCTACTTCGTGAAGATCTACCCCGAGTAAGGCTAGTCCTCCGTGGACGTAGGCCTTGATGGCATAGACAAGGTTGCTTCTTCGTGGACCCTTCGTGGGTGGGGCCCTCCGTGGACTCTCGCAGCCGTTACCCTCCGTGGGTTGAAGTCTCCATCAACGTGGATTGACGATAGCACCACCTATCGGAACCACGAGAAAAATCTCCGTGTCTCCAAATTGCGTTTGCTCTTCTCCACCTCTCCTTTACTACTTGTGCAATTTACTTTCCGCTGCCCATACTCTAGAATTGCATGTGTAGTATGTTACTTGACTTGTATGCATGATGCTTGACTTGATCTCCATTGTGAACTTGCCAAAAACTTGTTCTAATCAAAAGGCATAATCTTTTATCTTGTCGAGTAGTCTAATCACCCCCCCTCTAGACACTCTTACCTTCAACGATCCTACAACAAGGTATTGGGATACCGACGATCGAGTCTCGGGCGAGTAACGTACCGATTGACAAAGGGAATTGCATACAGGGTTTGATCGAATCCTCGACATCGTGGTTCAACCGATGAAATCATCGAGGAACATGTGGGAGCCAACATGGGTATCCAGATCCCGCTGTTGGTTATTGCTCGAGAGTCGTCTCGGTCATGTTCAGATGTCTCCCGAACCCGTAGGGTCTACACATAAGGTTCGGTGACGCTAGGGTTAGTAGGAAGACTAGTATGTGACTACGAATGTTGTTGAGTCCGGATGAGATCCCGGACGTCACGAGGAGTTTCGGAATGGTCCGGAGGTAAAGAATAATATATAGGAAGTGGTATTTCGCCATCGGGAAAGTTTGGGGTCTCCGGTAATGTCTGGGACCACCGGAAGGGTCCGGGGTCCACCGGTGGGGCCACCTATCCGGAGGGCCCGTGGGCTGAAGTGGGAGGAACCAGCCCATAGTGGGCTGGTCGCCCCTAGGCCCACCGCGCCTAGGGTTGAAACCCTAGGGGGGGCGCCCACTGGCTTGGGCACTCCACCCCTTGCCGCCGCCCCCCCTTGGAGATTGGATCTCCAGGGCGGCAGCGCCCCAAGGGGCCTATATAAAGGGGGAGGGAAGGGGCTGCTGCCCATCTCCAAGGCGCAGCCCTCCCTCCCAACACTTCTCCTCCTCCGTAGGCGCTTGGCGAAGCCCCAGCCGAGATATCGCTTCTCCACCATCACCATGCCGTCGTCTTGCGGTGGAGCTGTCTTCCTCAACCTCTCCTTCCTCCTTGCTGGATCAAGACGGAGGAGACGTCGCTCGTCCCGTCACGTGTGTTGAACGCGGAGGTGCTGTCCGCTCAACACTTGGACATCGGTGATCTGAATCACGCTCGAGTACGACTCCATCATCACCTTGCAAGCTTCCGCATGCGATCTACAAGTGGTATGTAGATGCTATCTCTCCCAATACTCGTTGCTTAGATGAACTCATAGATGGATCTTGGTGAAACCGTAGGAAAAATTTTAATTTTTTCGCAACGTTCCCCAACAAATGGCATCATGAGCTAGGTCTATCGTAGTTCTCTAATGCACGAGTAGAACACAATTTGTTGTGGGCGTTGATCTTGTCATCTTACTTGCCTCTACTAGTCTTTTCTTGCTCAACGGTATTGTGGGATGAAGCGCCCGGACCAACCTTACACGTGACGCTTACGTGAGACCGGTTCCACCGATCGACATGCACTAGTTGCATAAGGTGGCTGGCGGGTGTCTGCTCTCCCACTTTAGTTGGAGCGGATTCGATGAACAAGGCCCTTATGAAGGGTAAATAGAAGTTGACAAAATCACGTTGTGGTGATTCGTAGGTAAGAAAACGTTCTTGCTAGAACCCAATCGCAGCTACGTAAAAGATGCAACAACAATTAGAGGACGCCTAACTTGTTTTTGCAGCGATTGATCAAGTGATGTGATATGGCGAAGTTGTGATGAATGATGAATTGTGATGTATGAGATCATGTTCTTGTAATAGGATTCACGACTTGCATGTCGATGAGTATGACAACGGCAGGAGCCATAGGAGTTGTCTTTATTTTTTTGTATGACCTGCGTGTCATTGAAGAACGCCATGTAAACTACTTTACTTCATTGCTAAACGCGTTAGTCATCGAAGTAGAAGTAGTCGTTGGCGTGACAACTTCATGAAGACACGATGATGGAGATCATGATGATGGAGATCATGGTGTCAAGCGGTGACAAGATGATCATGGAGCCCGAAGATGGAGATCAATGGAGCTTTATGATATTGGCCATATCATGTCACAACTATATAATTGCATGTGATGTTTATTATGTTTATGCATCTTGTTTACTTAGCGCGGTAGTAAATAAGATGATCCCTTCTAAAATTTCAAGAAGTGTTCTCCCTAATTGTGCACCGTTGCTACAGTTCGTCGCTTCTAAGCACCACGTGATGATCGGGTGTGATGGATTCTTACGTTCACATACAACGGGTGTAAGACAGATTTACATGGCGAAAACACTTAGGGTTAACTTGACGAGCCTAGCATGTGCGGACATGGCCTCGGAACACGGAGACCGAAGGTCGAACACGAGTCGTATGGAAGATACGATCAACATGAAGATGTTCACCGACGATGACTAGTCCGTCTCACATGATGATCGGACACGGGCTAGTCGACTCGGATCGTGTAACACTTAGATGACTAGAGGATGTCTAATCTAAGTGGGAGTTCATAATTTTGATTAGAACTTTATTATCATGAACTTAGTCTAAAACCTTTGCAAATATGTCTTGTAGATCAATGGCCAACGCTAATGTCAACATGAACTTCAACGCTTCCTAGAGAAAACCAAGCTGAAAGATGATGGCAAGAACTATACGGAATTTGGGTCCAAACCCGAGGATCATCCTCATAGCTGCCAGAAACAATATGTCCTAGAAGGACCGCTAGGTGCCCCTCCGTCCCGCAGAGAACCAAGACGTTATGAACGCTGGCAAAGCTTCGTCGATGATTACTCCCTCGTTCAATGCGGCATGCTTTACAACTTAGAACCGGGGCTCCAAAAGCGCTTTTGAGCACCACGGAGCATATGAGATGTTCAAGAGCTGAAACTAGTTTTCCAAGCTCATGCCCGGTCGAGATATGATGTCTCGACAAGTTCTACAGTTGTAAGATGGAGGAAAACAGTTCTCATCGGTGAGCACATCCTCAAGATGTCCAGGTTGCACAACCATATGACCAAATGAACATAAACCTCCCAGATGAGGCGGTCATTGACAGAATCCTCCGATCGCTCCCACCAAGCTACAAGAGCTTTGTGATGAACTACAACATGCGGGGATGGTAAAGTCCATTCTGAAGTATTCTCGATCTTTGAAGTCAGCAGAGGCTGAAATCAAAAGGAACATCAAGTGTTGATGGTCAATAAGACCACTAAGTTCAAGAAGGGCAAGGGTAAGAAGAACTTCAAGAAGGACGGCAAAGATGTTGTTGCATAAGCTCGCTTAGGGAAGAAGTCAAAGAATGGACCCAAGCACGAGACCGAGTGCTTTTATTGCAAGGGAAGGGTCACCGAAGCGGAACTGCCCCAAATACTTAGCGGATAAGAAGGCCGCAACACCAAAGGTATATTTGATATACATGTAATTGATGTGTACCTTACCAATTACTCATAGTAACTCCCGGTATTTGATACGGTGCCGTTGCTCATATTTGTAACTCACAGCAGAGCTGCGGAATAAACGGAGCGGCGGGACGAGGTGACGATCTTGGCGTCGGGAATGGTTCGAGTCGATGTGATCGCCGTCGACACGCTGCCTCTACATTTACCTCTGGGATTAGTTTTGAACCTTAATAATTGTTATTTAGTGCCATGTTTGAGCATGAACATTGTATCCGGATCTCGTTTAATGCGAGATGGCTACTCATTTAAGTCCGAGAATAATGGTTGTTCGATTTATATGAGAGATATGTTTTATGGTCATGCTCCGATGGTCAATGGTTTATTCTTAATGAATCTCGGCGTAATATTACACATGTTCATAGTGTGGATGCCAAAAGATGTAAAGTTGATAACGATAGTCCCACATACTTGTGGCATCGCCGCCTTGGTCACATTGGTGTCAAGCGCATGAAGAAGCTCCATGATGATGGACTTTTAGAGTCTCTTGATTATGAATCGTTTGACACATGCGAACCATGCCTCTTGGGCAAATGACCAAGACTCCATTCTCGGAACAATGGAGCGAGCAACCAACTTGTTGGAAATCATACATACCGATGTGTGCGGTCCAATGAGCGTTGAGGCTCGCGGAGGATATCGTTATGTTCTCACTCTCACTGATGACTTGAGTAGATATGGGTATGTCTACTTAATGAAACACAAGTCTGAGACTTTTGAAAAGTTCAAGGAAT
The DNA here is from genome assembly GCA_021437245.1 of Aegilops speltoides. Classification (NCBI taxonomy): domain Eukaryota; kingdom Viridiplantae; phylum Streptophyta; class Magnoliopsida; order Poales; family Poaceae; genus Aegilops; species Aegilops speltoides. Next base: position 101,447,986 of record CM038146.1, read on the forward strand.
TTCAGAGTGAGGTGGAGAATCAACGTGACCGAAAGATAAAGTTCCTACGATCAGATCGTGGAGGAGAATACTTAAGTCACGAATTTGGTACACACTTAAGGAAATGTGGAATCGTTTCACAACTCACGCCGCCTGGAACACCTCAGCGAAACGGTGTGTCCGAACGTCGTAATCGCACTCTATTGGATATGGTGCGGTCTATGATGTCTCTTACCGATTTACCGCTATCATTTTGGGGATACGCTCTAGAGACAGCTACATTCACTTTAAATAGGGCACCGTCTAAATCTGTTGAGACGACACCGTATGAATTATGGTTTGGGAAGAAACCTAAGCTGTCGTTTCTAAAAGTTTGGGGATGCGATGCTTATGTCAAGAAACTTCAACCTGAAAAGCTCGAACCCAAGTCGAAAAATGCGATTCATAGGATACCCTAAGGAAACCGTCGGGTATACCTTCTACTTAAGATCCGAAGGCAAGATCTTTGTTGCCAAGAACGGATGCTTTACGGAAAAGAGTTTCTCTCGAAATAAGTAAGTGGGAGGAAAGTAGAACTCGATGAAGTACTACCTCTCGAGCGGAAAGTGGTGCAGCGCAGCAGAAACCGTTCTGTGATGCCCACGCCAAATCAAGAGGAAAACAATGATGATGATCAAGGTACTTCGGATCAAGTTGCTACTGAACCTCGAAGGTCCACAAGGACACGACCAGAATGGTACGGCAACCCTGTCATGGAAATCATGTTGTTAGACAACAATGAACCTTCGAACTATGAAGAAGCAATGGCGGGCCCGGATTCCAACAAATGGCTTGAAGCCATGAAATCCGAGATAGAATCCATGTATGAAAACAAAGTATGGACTTTGACAGACTTGCCCGATGATCGGCGAGCGATAGAAAACAAATGGATTTTTAAGAAGAAGACGGACGCGGATGGTAATGTTACCATCTATAAAGCTCGACTTGTCGCTAAGGGTTATCGACAAGTTCAAGGGATTGACTTCTGACGAGACATTCTCTCCCGTAGCGAAGTGAAGTCCGTCCGAATCATGTTAGCAATTGCCGCATACTATGATTATGAGATATGGCGAGATGGACGTCAAAACGGCATTCCTTAACGGGCATCTTAAGGAAGAAGCTGTATATGATGCGATCGGAAGGTTTTGTCGATCCTAAGAACACTAACAAAGTATGCAAGCTCCAATGATCCATTTATGGGCTGGTGCAAGCATCTTGGAGTTGGAACATTCGCTTTGATGAGATGATCAAAGTGTTTGGGTTTATCTTGAGACTTATGGAGAAGCCTGTGTTTACAAGAAAGTGAGTGGGAGCTCAGTAGCATTTCTCATATTATATGTAGATGACATACTCTTGATGGGAAATGATCTGAAATTTCTGGACAGCATTAAGGCCTACTTGAACAAGTGTTTTTCAATGAAGGACCTTGGAGAAGCTGCTTATATATTAGGCATCAAGATCTATAGAGATAGATCGAGGCGCCTCATAGGTCTTTCACAAAGCACATACCTTGATAAGATTTTGAAGAGGTTCAAAATGGATCAGTCCAAGAAGGGTTCTTGCCTATGTTACAAGGTGTAAGATTGAGCTCAGCTACCATCCCGACCACGGCAAAAGATAAAGAAGAGATGAGTGTCATCCCTATGCTTCAGCCATAGGATCTATTATGTATGCCATCTTGTGTACCGGACCGATGTAAACCTTGCCGTAAGTTTGGTTGCAAGATACCAAAGTAATCCCGCAAGGAACACTGGACAGCGGTCAAGAATATCTGAAGTACCGAAAAGGACAAAGGACATGTTTCTCGTTTATGGAGGAGACGAAGAGCTCGTCGCAAAGGGTTACGTTGACGCTTAGCTTCGACTCAGATCTGGATGACTCTAAGTCACAAACCGGATCGTGTATATGTTGAATGGTGGAAGCGATGGTAGTGCAAGCCGCAAGCGAGCGTTGTGGCGGGATCTACGTGTGAAGCGGAGTACATGGCAGCCTCGGAGGCGGCGCATGAAGCGATTTGGGTGAAGGAGTTCATCACCGACCTAGAGTCATACCCAATGCGTCGGGGCCGATCAAACTCTTCCGTGACAACACTGGAGCTATTGCCCTAGCCAAGGATCCCGGGTTTCACAAGAAGACCGAGCACATCAAGCGTCGCTTCAACTCCATCCGTGAAAATGTTCAAGATGGAGACATAGAGATTTGCAAAGTGCACACGGATCTGAATGTCGCAGATCCGCTGACTAAACCTCTCTCGCGTGCAAAACATGATCAACACCGAACTCTATGGGTGTTCGATTCATCACAATGTAACTAGATTGGTGACTCTAGTGCAAGTGGGAGCTGTTGGAAATATGCCCTAGAGGCAATAATAAAAGTATTATTATATTTCAATGTTCATGATAATTGTCTTTTGTTCATGCTAGAACTGTATTATCCGGAAATCGTAATACACGTGTGAACACTTAGACCACAAATGTCCCTAGTGAGCCTCTAGTTGACTAGCTCGTTGTGATCAACAGATAGTCATGGTTTCTGACTATGGACATTGGATGTCGTTGATAACGGGTCACATCATTAGGAGAATGATGTGATGGACAAGACCCAATCCTAAGCATAGCATAAAAGATCGTGTAGTTCGTTTGCTAGAGCTTTGCCAATGTCAAGTATCTCTTCCTTCGACCATGAGATCGTGTAACTCCGGTTACCGTAGGAGTGCCTTTGGTGTATCAAACGTCACAACGAATCGGGTGACTATAAAGGTGCATTACAGGTATCTCCGAAAGTATCTGTTGGGTTGACACGGATCGAGATAGGATTTGTCACTCCGTATGACGGAGAGGTATCTCTGGGGCCACTCGGTAATGCATCATCATAATGAGCTCAAGTTGACCAAGGTGTTGGCCACGGATCATGCATTACGGTACAAGTAAAGTGACTTGCCGGTAACGAGGTGAACAAGGTATTGGGATACCGACGATCGAGTCTCGGGCGAGTAACGATACCAATTGACAAAGGAATTGCATACGTGGTTTGATCGAATCCTCGACATCGTGGTTCAACCGATGAAATCATCGAGGAACATGTGGGAGCCAACATGGGTATCCAGATCCGCTGTTGGTTATTGCTCGAGAGTCGCCTCGGTCATGTCAGCATGTCTCCGAACCCGTAGGGTCTACACACTTAAGGTTCGGTGACACTAGGGTTAGTAGGAAGACTAGTATGTGACTACGAATGTTGTTCGAGTCCGGATGAGATCCGGGACGTCACGAGGAGTTTCGGAATGGTCCGGAGGTAAAGAATAATATATAGGAAGTGGTATTTCGCCATCGGAAAGTTTGGGGTCTCCGTAATGTCTGGGACCACCGGAAGGGTCCCGGGGTCCACCGGTGGGGCCACCTATCCCAAGGTCCCGTGGGCTGAAGTGGGAGGAACCAGCCCATAGTGGGCTGGTGCGCCCCTAGGCCCACCCCTGCGCCTAGGGTTGAAACCCTAGGGGTGGGGCGCCCACTTGGCTTGGGGGCACTCCACCCCTTGGCCGCCGCCCCTTGGAGATTGGATCTCGGGGTCGCGCCCCCAAGGGGCCTATATAAAGGGGGAGGAAGGGGCTGCTATACCCATCTCCAAGGCGCAGCCCTCCCTCCCAACACTTCTCCTCCTCCGTAGGCGCTTGGCGAAGCCTCGCCGAGATCTTGCTTCTCCACCATCACCACGCCGCGTCGTCTTTGCTGGTGGAGCTGTCTTCCTCAACCTCTCCTTCCTCCTTGCTGGATCAAGACGGAGGAGACGTCGCTCGTCTCGTACGTGTGTTGAACGCGGAGGTGCTGTCCGTTCAGCACTTGGACATCGGTGATCTGAATCACGTTCGAGTACGACTCCATCATCACCTTGCAAGCTTCCGCACGCGATCTACAAGTGGTATGTAGATGCTATATCTCTCCCAATACTCGTTGCTTAGATGAACTCATAGATGGATCTTGGTGAAACCGTAGGAAAATTTTTAATTTTCTGCAACGTTCCCCAACAGAAGATTCTAAGATATTTAGCTCACACCGCAACTTGCTAAATCTCTTCTCATCCAAGGGCTTAGTGAAGATATCAGCTAGCTGTTCTTCAGTCTTCACATGCTCGATGGAGATATCGCCCTTCAACACATGATCACGAAGAAAATGATGACGAATCTGGATGTGCTTAGTCTTGAGTCTTTGAAGCGGGTTGTGAGCAATCTTGATGGCACTCTCATTGTCGCAGAGGAGAGGCACATTCTTCACGCTGACGCCACAGGTCCTTGAGGGTTTGCTTCATCCAAAGCGATTGAGCACAAAGATGAGCCAGCAGCAATGTATTCACTTCAGCGAAGAGACGGTGATACACGCTTGCATTTCTTCGAGGACCAATGGACCAAAGATCGTCCGAGGAAATGGCAGTGCGGATGTTGACTTGCGGTCCACACGATCACCAAAGATAGTCGAGTCGAGAATATCCAATGAGATCAAAAGCGAGCCCTTGGGGTACCATAATCCTAGTGTTGGTGTGTGAGCTAGATATCGAAGAATATGCTTCACAGCCTTATGGTGTGATTCGCCGGTGTAGCTTGAAATCGGGCACACATGCAAACACTAAGCATTATATCTGGCCTAGATGCACATAAGTACAATAAAGAACCAATCATGGAGCGGTATACCTTGTGATCGAAGTCAGTACCATTTTCATCAGTGCATAGATGGCCATTTGTGGGCATAGGAATTTTGATGCCTTTGCAATCTTGCATGCCGAATTTCCTCAGTACATCTTTGAGGTATTTCTCCTGAGATATGAATATGCCATTGCGCTGCTGACGAATTTGAAGACCTAAGAAGAATTTCAACTCTCCCATCATAGACATTTGATATTCTTCACTCACCATATAGGCAAATTCATCACTGTATCGTTGGTTAGTACAACCAAAGATAATATCATCAACATATATTTGGCACACAAACAGTTCACCATCATATGATTTAGTAAAGAGAGTAGGGTCAAGTGAACCGGGTGTGAAGCCATTCTTCACGAAGAATTCCTTCAATGTGTCATACCACGCCCGAGGGGCTTGCTTGAGGCCATAGAGAGCCTTATTGAGTCTGAAGACTTTGTCAGATTCTTGGGATCTTCAAAACACGGGGTTGAGCAACATATACTTCTTCCTCAAGCTTACCATTGAGGAATGCACTTTTCACATCCATTTGATATAAGATGATATCATGATGGTTAGCATAGGCAAGTAAAATGCGAATAGCTTCAAGTCTAGCAACAGGTGCAAAAGTTTCATCGAAATCAATTCCTTCAACCTGTGTGTAGCCTTGAGCTACTAGTCGTGCCTTATTCCTCACCACAAGGCCATTTTCGTCTTGCTTGTTGCGGTAGATCCACTTTGTGCCAATGATATTATGCTTGCGAGGATCTGGGCGATTTACCAATTCCCAGACATTGTTCAACTCGAATTGATGTAATTCTTCTTGCATAGCCTGAATCCACTCCGGCTCCAGAAATGCTTCATCTACCTTAGTGGGCTCTGAGATAGAGACAAAAGCATAGTGCCCACAAAAGTTAGATAAGTGTGAGGCTTTTGAGCGTGTGAGAGGACACAGTGCGCTAATGTCATCGATGATCTTATCCACTTGCACTTCTTTTTGCAACGCTGTGGATGAGTTGGGCTGTCGTTGAGGATTTTGATCAGCATTTTCTCAAAGACCATTTTCCTCATCATGTTCTTGGTGCATCACTCGGCGTTCTTCATGAATAGGAATGAATTCTTCAAAGCAGATTCTTGAGAGGAATGACATCCTCGGTTGCCTTGAGCTTGATAGCATCCTCATGTGCTGGTTCATCTAACACGAAGGTAGGTGCTCTCTTTGCGAGCCATTAGTTTCATCGAATCGCGCATCTACAAATGTCAACAATCTTGTGAAGTACAATGTTGAAGACTCTATAGGTGTGCGAGTCCTTTCCGTAACCAAGCATAAAACCTTCATGTGCTTTCGGTGCAAATTTAGAGTTGTGCTGAGGATCTCTAATCCAACATTTAGCACCGAAGACTTTGAAATAACTCACATAGGGTTTCTTGTCAGTGAGGAGTTCATAGGCAGTCTTCTTGAAGAATTTGTGAAGATATAATCTGTTTATGATGTGGCGAAGCGCAAGATCAATTGCATCAATCCAAAAGCGCCGAGGCGTTTTGTATTCATCAAGCATAGTGCGAGCCATCTCAACAAGAGTTCTCGTTCTTGCGCTCCACGACGCCATTCTCACGAGGAGTATAGGGAGCAGATAATTCATGAGTAATACCAAGTTCATCAAGATAGGCATCAAGACCGAATTCTTGAACTCGGTTCCATTGTCACTTCGATATGCTTGATCTTCACACCAAAGTTGGTTGAAGCCCTCGAGGAAAATCGTTTGAAGACTTCCCGCACTTCATGTTTGTAAGTAACAATGTGTACCCATGTATATCGAGAATAATCATCAACAATGACAAAACCATATAGAGATGCATCATTAGTGACAAATGAATAATGGTTAGGTCGAAGAGGTCCATGTGAAGCAATTGAATGGACGGGTAGTGGTCATGATAGTCTTATTTGGATGCTTGGCCTTGGTCATTTTTCCGCCTCACATGCTCCGCATAAGTGATCCTTGAGGAATTTGACATTCTCAATGCCAATGACATGCTTCTTCTTCGCAAGCGTGTTCAAATTCCTCATGCCTGCATGACCAAGTCGTCGATGCCATAGCCAGCCTTCTGAAGCTTTTGCAAGAAGACACACGGCTGGTTGTGGTCTGTAGAGAAATCAACAATATAGATCTCCTCTCCTAAAGCCTTCAAGACTTTGGAATTGTCGACTTCCATAATCACAACACAACGATATTTGCCAAAGACAACAACCATATCAAGATCACAAAGCATTGAGACTGACATGAGATTGTATCCTAAGGACTCAACAAGTATGACTTTGTCCATGTGCTTATCCTTAGAGATAGCAACCTTACCAAGACCCAATACCTGACTTTTGCCTTTGTCAGCAAAGATGATATGCTTCAGAGGTGACGGTGATAAGAGAGCATCCATCAATAGATTCTTGTCACCCGTCATGTGATTTGTACATCCACTATCGAGGACCCATTCAGTGGTTTTGGGTTGATCATCCTGCAGATGAATTAGTGTAACTTACAATCTCATATGCTTCATCAGTGAAGAATATGATATCAAGTTCATCAGATGAATTTCATCAAGCGAGAAGCAGATATAGCAAGATGAGGACGTGTGAAATGAAAGTTCATTTCATCATGATTCGCTGCGTCCTTCGAGCATCTTGTCGTGTCCCGGCAAATTCTTGAGACGTTAGAACACGTGCGGAGACTGACCTGCAGAAGAGATTAGTTCCTTTTCTTCACCGCCCACATCCGGAGGGTGGCAAAGAGTTCATCATCCTGCGAGCACCATGTGAGAAAGGTGGCAAAGATGCCAAACCATTTCGCTTAGCATAGGAGGGGTTAGGGTAAGCATATGAATAAGCAGAGTAATTCTTCGAGGACTTATGAACATAATGGTTTGAAGAATAATGCACATATTCATAGCCCTTAGCTCTACCCTGCGAGACAGAGCTGTTAGCACGATGATAATCATATGAGGACTTTGATCCAGTTGAGGAATTTGATCCTCGTGAAGAATTTGGTCCATGTCGTGGATTTGTCACGGCAGATGTCCTAGCATGAGGACTTAGTCGTGGAGCCATCGCTACGGGTTTACTTGTAGGGGTTAAACGGACACAAAGACACGAGGGTTTATACTAGTTCGGCCCCTTCGATGAAGGTAAAAGCCTACGTCTAGTTGTGATGGAATTGATGTAGTCTCGATGGCTAGGAGCAAATAAGCCGCCTAGGCTCGAGCTATTGTTGTTCTGTCTTGAACCGCCGCCGGGTCGTCCCCTTATATACACGAGTGACGCCCGTCGGTTTGGAGAATCCCAACCGGTTCATACTCGTATCCCGGTTGGTATCTCTCTATTCCTAACTTACAATACAAGTCATACATCAGGCCGGTCACGGCTACAAGCGTTAAACCGACTATAGGCCTTGGGCCTTTTCATAACTACACCACTAGCAGAGCTAACCCGGCCCAATCATCGGCCGGTTTACACCTAGCGGTAATATCCCCAACATTAGGCCCCAGATTGATTTGAACTGGTTCATGTCGATCCTTGATAAAACCTGCATCTCGGATATCTTCTTGTGTAATAGATCGTCACCTGGTCATCATTGTAAACCGGCATGACATCATTGCTTCCGGTCACTGTAAACCGGCCTGACGTCATCTTGAAGCTTATCTTTTATAGCGCCTTCTTTAATGACCGTCCCTGGATTCACGCGTTTGACCTAGTTTTCTTGCCTTATAAATAAGACCGAGGGTCATTCGGTTTTCTCCTTCGCTCCCTCTTCGTCTTCTTCCTTGCGCCGCGCCCTCGAGCTCCGGCTGCCGCCATCGACCTTTTGCTTCGTCAAGGTGGCGCTGCATCAACCTGTTCGACCAGAATCTGGCGACCTTTCGCATTAACTCCTTTCGCTTCCCAGAAATCCCTTATCCTTTGTTTAATCTGCTCATCATCTTTAGATCTGTTCTAGGGTTCAAGCTTCATCTGCGTGCTCTTCATATGCTTTCACTTTTCTATCCTCTGAGCGGCATTATGATCCCTGTTTTGTACTAAACGAAGATCCGTGCGCATCTGCTGCGCCTTCTCATCTAAATCCCATAGCTCTCTCACATATACATATGCATACCTCATGGTGCATTTTCGCTTCTTCTTTACTTTCATGGCGCCTTTCACTTTTACGAAAACTCACGTTTGATCCATGATAAACATGAACTCTTGTGAAACTTGTTTCGCCGATTTCCTCTGAAGCTTTAATTAGGCGGTTTAACTCACCATAGAAACAAAAATTGCTAAACCGCATCGGCACACCATTAGTCCTCGTGTTGAACCGCCAATATATGTCTGACACCATACCGTATTGAACTGGTTCATCGGATCATCTTCCGGTTTGTCATATCTCGGATCAATTACTCTGTAATGAGTATTTTCTCAAACCGGATTCTTCTCCTTGTAGACCTCATGATGGCCAAACAGGTGTATGAGTGCAACTGGGTCCCTTCCCGCGTCTCTGAGACGCAACTGAACGAGCTAGTGTCCATTGGCGCTTTGGATAACCAAAACACCATCCATTGGAGGGTTCCTGGTGAGGAATGTCCTCCCACTCCTCAGGAAGGTGAAGTCATAGTTTTCGCGGATCACTTATTCCGGGGTTTCAAACCGCCCGGGTCAAAGTTTTACCGGGACGTAATGGCCAACTTTCAACTACGCCCCCAAGATATCGGCCCCAATTCTGTTACCAACTTGTGTCATTTTCAAGCGTTTGTCAGAAGCTTATACGCAAGAGGAGCCTTCGTCGAGCTATTCCGGATCTTTTCCACCTAAACCGCCGTGCATCAATTCACCGATGGCCCCAATATTGAAGTTGGGCGGTATGGCTATCCAGAAGAGAAAAGAGATCACTTATCCCCACGTGAAACTCCACTCTCACCCCAAAGAATGGAATGCAACTTGGTTCTCTGCAGAGACACCTCCCGAAGGTGAAAATCCTTTACAGTTTCCGCCCAGAGCGGCTCAAGAACACACATCCCTTTCCGCAACGATTGACCGCAAAAAAGAGAAGTAGATACGCCCCCAACTGTCCAAGCTCGGGCCTTTATGGCCAACGGTTTGACTGGAATCGATCCGCACGCTCTTTGGTTATCTTGGGGCATACCGCCTTTGAGCCGGCGTTCGGTTTGATGTGCAAGATACCGCAAATGTCGATGACCCACTCCGACACACCAAATTAGAATTGTCTGAAGACGAAGTTACAGATTCAGTGAGGAAAATGCTGAACGAACCGGAGCACCTCTGTGCCCAAACCGGCTTGGCTCCTTACTACACCCTCAACGCACCTCCTGCGGTAAGCTCCTGATTGTGCCATCATTAATTTTTTGCCATTACTTTCATACTTGCAATTCTCAATTATTTCCGATCCAGGGTGATGATCCATTTTGGAGCAAGAAGCTCTCTCAAGATAAAGCGGACAAGGCTGGGCGGCAAAACCGGCCCAAAACGAAAGTTGTCAAGAAGCCTGCCCATAAGAGGAAAACCACGGCTTCGTCTGATCCGGCCATCGATGACGATGTGGGTAATCCGGAACTTGATTCTCTTGGCTTGTTTTTTTACACGTCTTATTGATGACGATGCTTGTCGATGATATTGAAGCCAAGAACGCTGGATTTGCCGAGGTAACCATTCTTTCTTCCGATTCAACAAGCTTACCTTCCCAAAATTCCGCCGCAAACCGGAAAGTTAACTTTTCTCATCCTCTTGCTCACTTGGACCCCAAACTTCTTATGAAGACGCAGCAGCAAAGACGAGGCCGCCGACAACCCGCAACCTGAAGGACGGTAGTTACTTCGCGGTTTATCAACAGCCCGGCGAAAAACGCCGCACCGAGGTTTCCAACCATTTTATTACCTTGAATTCCAAAGCGGGTTTATTCCACAACCTCTTAATCCGTCCGACTCGATTATCAGGTCACCTCTCATTCATCCTCTGGCGAATCGTCAGCCACTCAACTGCCGCCACTGAAGATAGCTGTCGGGTAAGCCAACATGACCACATACTTGTCAATTTCTTCTGTAATGTATGTGTCTTATTTCTGTTTCTTCAGGACCAAACCGAAACCCAGTAAGAAAGCTCGTTTGGAAAAAACCACTGAGGAAGCTGCCACCTCCGATCATGAGCAGGCACCGGATCATGACAATGTTGCTTTTGAAGATATTCCGAACAATCCCCCGGTTCAAGAAGATGTGACTCCAGAGGAGAGGCCTACAGATGCTTCAATGTCTGTTGATCCGCCTGCCAGCACCATCCAGTCTGAAAAGCCTCATAGTCCTGCCAAAGCCACTGTGCCTACTCAATCCGTCGAATCGAAAGATGACGACGTGGTAATTACTGGAATAGGCCACTCTGAACCGGGCAATGCTGCTACCTTAACTCGGCACACTGTGAAAGAGGACTCTGCCGCTTTTAAGAAAGGAAAATGGAATGTAGAGCTGGAAACATATGCCGCTATGAGCGCCCAAGACCTTCATTCCGGATACTTAAACCGGCTTTACAGTAGCCGTGACTATGAAGCTGGCTTGGTGAAACTGATGAGAGATAAGTTTGAGGTAACGCTCCTTTCTTAAATATCGGTATAGTAATCCTCGTAGCCCCCAAGGGCCGGTTTGCAATCTGTGATCAAACTGGCACTTTGATAATTTTCTCTGATAGCCTGTTGCAATTTTCCCTCATAACCACCAAGGCCGGTTTATGTATGCAAACCTAAACCGGTATTCCAAAAGCTGCTTAGCAATGCTGTAGTAAAATGAAATATCCATTAGCCCCCAAGTGCCGAGTTAAATACGCGTATTGAACTTGGGACTTTTCCATGTATTAGTAGTAGAAAAAATTGAAGGTACATTAGCCCCCAAGTGTCAAGCATATAACGATGTTGTGTGATTGAGACTTGCACTTTAATTGCTGGCTGATGATGCTATCAACATGCAGGCTGATGTGGCGATCAAGGATGACCGGATTGCCGATTTACAGGCAGCATTGGAGACACAACAAAGCCGAGATGCAGACAAGGCCAAGAAGGAACCGATTGCTTGCTCGCTGTAGAAGAAACGAAGGACAAAATGAAGAAGGAACAGGCGTCGGGCCATGAAAAGGCCAACTTGCTCAAGCGGGCGGAAAATCTTGAAGCCGCCTTAAACCGGTGGTAGATGATCCGACGGCCGTGAAGCGGCAAGTGCATTCTATGACGGCAGCCATCTTGCACGTCCCCGCAAATAAGTGTAATTTACTTGTCTTGTATCTCCAGCACTCCGGTTTAAAACTGTCATGTTTATGAAATGCAGGCACACGCGTTGGGCACTTGGGGAGTGACGTGCGGAAGAAACTAAAAGCTGTGTACACCTTAGTAGAACAGCTGTATACCGGAGCCCAACGTGTGATTACCACAATGTCACACAACAACCCGGCGCCGTCCTTGATCCAAGACACTTTGAACGGCTATCCATCCCGCCTTCCCGGATTGAGGAGGTAAAGAAGTCATTTGACGAACCGGAGCCATCAACGCCTTGATCCGGGCCAAAGCCTGGGTGCCGGATTTTGATCCAGTGGAAGCAGCCCAGGGCTATCCCAGTGTGAAGGAAGATGGCTCGGATTTTAATGAAGAGGACTTGCGTGCAATAAACCGTGCAGTACGCCCACTTGCTTGTCAATTGGCGGAAGAAGCCGATTTGGAGCACTATCAAGCCCAATACAACGATCAGAACAAGCGTGTGTCCGCTCCAACTTTTGAGCCGGAAAATTTAATCCCTCCAATCCGTAAGCACACTTACGCTCCTGACATTGAACCGTCAACTTTGATTCATGAAGAAGCTGTTTTTCAAGCCGATGGGCATCGATCGGACTTCGTGGATTTCCACCAATGGGTAGAGAAGAGGATTTCAAGCGGTGGAGGACGAAGAAACAGTCTTGAGCCGGTAGCCGGTTTAGAAAACAATGATCATTTGGGCACTATGTTGCCTTGTAATAACTTTAGCCAAACTTCGTTGCCTGGGTATGCCTTCGTGCATCGAGTGAACTTTGTTTGATTCACAGTTCCTGCAATCAAAAGATTAAACTTCGGCGGCGGTGAGACCGCCCGCCGGTTTATGGCATCCAATATGTCTTTATGTATTGAAAATTTAATTAGTATTTGATACAAATACCTGCCATATCTGGGCATAAAGCTGGCGTAGCCAATCTTGAAGCGGAGGCTTTCTTGTTAAAAACCATAACCGTCTTGGGAGGCAATAACCTCCATATGGGCGTGCTGAATGAGCACAAGCCCCCAAGTTTTTCCATAAAGATGAACCGGGAAAAATGGTAAACCGGAAAGAAAAAATAAAAACTTTGGGAATACCAGATCGTGCACTATCAGCTTGTTACTGACGGCTAAACCGAAAAAATATTCATTATGTTGGAAACACAACAAAAATCAAATACCAAATATGGCAACAAAGGCAATAACTCTTTGTAAAAAAGGAGAGCTGCTTGGAGCTGGTCAGATGGCATTACCATGGTCAGATGCAACCAGGCCCCCCGAAGGTGTAGCGATGGTGCTAGTCGGCCAGTCCCCAAAAGACTCGTGGCGAGTACGCCGCCAAGTGGCGTGACATTGGTTCGGGTTCGACCAAGCCCCAAGTGGCGCTGGCCCTATTGGCCGACCAAGAGGCGTGACGGTTCAGACGTGACCGTGTCCCCAATGATCTAGTGGCTTTCGCCTATCAAGAGGTGTAGCATGGTTCGGATCGACCAAGCCCCCAAGTGATAAATATAATTGTCAAGGGTAAACGGAGGCCGCTTTGAAAGCAGAAACACTCCGTGTAACCACGCATGAAAAGAAAGACAGAGACCCGCTTTGGTGAGGCCCTGATTTTTATTATATCGAAGATAATATATACATTGTCATGCTATGTACATAAACCGAGCCGATGACTCATGTGTAATAAGGTCGAAGATGAGCTATATTCCACGGCTCGTTGGTCTCCTCCTCGATGTACGTGAGTCTTTATGCTCTCGAATATCAACCAGATAATAGGAGCCGCAGCGATTCTTGCCGACCACAAAGGGCCCTTCCCAAGGTGGGGATAGCTTGTGCATGTCATGTCGGTCTTGGATGAGACGCAGCACCAAATCGCCTTCTGAAGGCTCTGGTTTTAATCCGCGGCTGTGATAACGACGAAGGTCTTCTTTGTAAATTGTCGACCGAAGCGGCCGCCATATCACGCTCCTCATCCAAGAGGTCCAAAGCGCCCTGTCGCGCGCTTCATTGTCCGCTTCAACATAAGCCGCTACATCGGGCGAGTCGTGTCAATATCATCGGGGAGAATCGCTTCCGCTCCATAAACCATGAGAAAAGGCGTGTAACCAGAGCCGGTTTGGCGTAGTATTGATACTCCATAGCACCGATGGGAGCTCTTCAACCCAAGCATCCTGGCGTCCTTTGTAATGGGACCGAAGTCGCGTTTGATGCCTCGCAAGATTTCCGATTAGCACGCCTCGCCTGCCCGTTGGATGGGGTGCGCCATCGACGATACATCAAGCGGATATGCTCGCTCACAAAATTCTTTCATAGCTCCCTTGGACAGATTGGTGCCATTGTCGCGATGATCTTGTGTGGAAAGCCAAACCGGAAAATCACCTTTTTGATGAACTGCACCGCTGTTGCCGCATCACACTTACTGACAGGCTCCGCTTCAATCCACTTGGTGAACTTGTCCACTGCCACCAACAGATGGGTCTTCTTATCTTTGGACCTCTTAAAAGGCCCGACCATATCCAGCCCCCACGTCGCAAACGGCCACGTTATCGGGATCATCCTCAACTCCTGTGCCGGTATATGGGCACGCTGAGAATTTCGACACCCATCGCAGTGCTTGACCAAATCCTCCGCGATCAAGATGAGCCGTTAACCAAGAGAATCCATGACGGAATGCCTTCGCCACGTGGACTTTGAACGGCATGGTGCCCGCAATCCCTTCATGGATTTTCGTAAAATTTCGCCACCTTCCTCGGAAACACAGCATTGAAACGCTCAAACGCCGCGATGATGCAACTCACCATTGATAATCGTCATGGACTTGGGCGCGGGTTACTCGCTCGCCGTAACCTCATCGTCGGCAATTCTCCTCGAGTCATATATGCAAGATAAGGCACCGCCCAATCCGAATAGCGTGTAATCTGCCACCAACTGGGCCTCCGGTCAGAATTGCCAAATCCTCTTCACCGGGGAGCTGAACCGACGGTTTGTGCAAGATGTCGAGGAAGACATTAGGGGAACCGGTTTACGCGAGAACCCAACCGGCTTAAAGCGCTCGCCGCCGTTCTTCCGGCGATCCACATGATCTACTTGATATCCCTTGAAGCACCCCGCAATATTATCCACCTCTCGCCGATATGCAGCCATGAGGGGGTCCTTAGAATCCCAAGTGCGGATACTTGCTGCGCCACCGGTCCGAAGTCACCAAAACACTTGACCGGCTTAAGTTCATTTCCTTAGCCATCCGGAGACCATGGAGTAAAGTCAGACTCAGCTGCATTATTAGTACAAGGGAACATTAGACGGAGAACGAATAAAACTTATCACCTCGTGGGGAAGTTAACACGACTCCAAATTTCGAGCCTTCCAACCGCTGGACCCATCGAAGTGGATAGTCCAAGATGTATGATCCGGCTTCTCCTCGGTGCTTGTAACTCCGCCCAATCATTAATGAAGTCAACAAGCGCTGCGATTTCACCGCCGTCGTGGCATATATTTGAGCCCGTGCGCCCAAGCTCGATGGCCCATTTGCAATCCGACGATCGCCTCCGGTTTTGTATGATATCACCCAAGGAGCTGAACTAACCTTTGTAATAGGATGCCCTTGGAAATATTGTTTCACTTCGGTGGCCATAAAAACACCATAGACTAGCTTCGCCAATGTGGATACCTCTGTTTGATTCAATAAGTACCTCATCGATATAATAAACCGCCGTTGAACCGGATATTCCTTTCTGCCTCCTTACGCCGACCACAATGGCTACGCTCACGCTTTCGCGCATTGGCTGCCACATATAATAACAATGTTCGTTGTCAATGGAGCCGCAAGGACAAAGCGGATTGGCCAATTGCCGCTTTAGGTCCTCGAAAGCTTCGTCGGCTGGACTCGCATTTAACCGATCTCGGTCTTTCAAAGATTCGGTATAAAGGAATAGCCTTCTCTCCAAGGCGGCTGATAAACCGGCTCAGCGCCGCAATCCGGCCTGCCAAGCGTTGAACGTCGTTGATACACTTTGGTTTAGTCAAGGAGGTGATCGCCTTAATTTTCTCCGGATTGGCTTCGATTCCTCTGTTGGACACCAGGAACCCCAATAACTTGCCAGCCGGGACACCAAAAACACACTTGGCAGATTAAGCATCATCTTATAAATCGCGGGTTGTCGAAGGTCTCCTTCAAATCGCCCACAGCGTCTCTTCGTCTTGATTTCACCACAATGTCATCCACATAGGCATGCACATTGCGCTAATCTGTGTATGCAAGCAATTCCGCACACACCGCCGTACGTAGCTTGGGCGCTCTTGAGCCCGAAGGCATAGATACATAGCGAAGGCTCCAAAGGGAGTTATAAACGCCGCTTTCTCCTGGTCCTTGACGCCATCTTGATTTGATGATATCCGAGTACGCGCCCAAGAAACTTAAACGCCACATCCCGCCGTGGCATCGATAATCTGATCAATGCGGGGGAGAGCAAAAGGATCCGCTGGACAAGCTTTGTTAAGATCTGTGTAGTCCACACACATACGCCAGGTGCCGTTTTTCTTAAGGACTAGTACCGGATTAGCGAGCCACTCTGGATGAAACACCTCGATGATAAAACCAGCTGCCAGAAGCCTGGCTACTTCTTCTCCAATGGCCTTGCGTCTTTCCTCATTAAACCGGCGGAGGAACTGTTTCACCGGTTTATACTTAGGATCCACATTAAGTGTGTGCTCAGCGAGTTCCCTCGGTACACCTGGCATGTCAGAAGGCTTCCATGCAAAAATGTCCCGGTTCTCACGGATGAACTCGATGGTAGCGCCTTCCTATTTGGGATCGAGGTTGGCACCGATGGTGAATTGCTTGGATGAATCGCTTTGCACGAAGTCAACAAGCTTGGTTTCACCGCCGATTTGAATTTCAGATCTGAGTCATGCTCCGTAGTAGGCTTCTTGGAGGGTCATATCCACGGATCAACATTATCCTTATAGAACTTCAACTCCTCTGGGCACGCACCGCTTCTGCGAAGTCGCATCTCCTTCCTCACATTCCAAAGCGACTCGGCGACTTCCGTGCACCGTTATTGTTCCTTTGTAACCCGCATTTTAAGCTGCAAGTAGATATAACAAGGTCGCGCCATGAACTTAGCATAAGCGGCCGCCCAAACAGGCATGATATGGGCTCAATTTTTACCACTTCAAAGGTTAGCTTTTGGATCGAGAATCATGCTCGTCTCCAAAGGCCACATCCAAGGCTATCTTGCCAATGGGATAAGCAGATTTGTTCGGCACTACACCATGGAACACCGTGTTGGACGGTGCGAGATCTTTATCTGTGAGACCCATGCGACGGAAAGTGTCATAATACAATATATTGATCTGCTTCCTCCATCCATAAGCACCTTAGTAAATTTATAGCCCCCAACTTGGGGATCCACCACCAAAGCCGGTGACCCGGATTATCAACCGGGGATGGTCCTCTCGCTCCATATGATCGGGCTGTTACGACCAACGTAAATACCGTGGCACGGCCGGTTCAACAATTTACTACCCGCTTGTGAAGCTTCCTATCCCGCTTGTCCAAGCTGGTTGTGAAAACATGATATCGCCGCCGTTCAACTGCTTTGGCTGGCTCGATAGCTTCGATCGCTGCTGCTGCTGCTTGGCTACCTTGATTGTTCGGTTGTGCCTGAACCGAAGCTCCGTCTTGACCGGCCCATGAAAACCGGAACTGAACCGCCACCGATCCTTGATCATATCGGAAAGCATCGAGTTTTGAACTCTTGCATAATAGAACGATCCTTCCAAAGATGATTCGATGGGTTTTCTTTCGTCCGTGTTTGGGGATGGCTGATTCAACAAGTAATTCAAACGGCTGCACCAGCATTTGGACCCGATTTGCTTTGCCTCTCGCCGCGGGCCTCATCCTGCGCATTAGTGTTAGCTACAAAATCATCGACCTTGCGCTTGCCCGATTTCCATGACTGCCGGTTTGACATGTTGCTGCTTGAGTTGCCATTCTTCTTTCCCTTCCTCGCCGTCATCATCTACCTCGGGATCCTTGGTACTATGCTCGAATCGGCATATTTCACCAAAGCGGTCATGAGGGTTCTGTATCATTGCAGAACCGCTTCATACGCCCCACCTTCAGTTTGAGGCTCAAACCGCGGTTGCTTTTAGCGTGATGATCGCCGAATCAGCGTTGATCCGTCGAGAGAGTGTAAAATCTCGACACACGGCGTATCCCGGCGGGTTGTGGACTCCTTCTTCTTCGAACGCAAGCCGCCAAGTCCACTATAGACTTCGCTGTTTACATGTATCTTTGAAATTCGGATAAACTGGGCCAGAATCGACCCCATGAATCGATCGAATTGGGCGGCGGGCTTTTCAACCAAGCACGGCTGTACCCTCCATCATCATGGTGAAGTATTTTGCACATGCCGCTTCATCAACGTCAAGCATCTCCATGGCCATCTCGTAACTCTCAACCCGCCTCGGGGATAGATCTGCAGTGTAATTTGGTACCTTACGCGGGCCCTTAAAATCCTTAGGCAACGCACATTGCGCAAAGCGGGTTAAACAGGGCACTCCCAAAGCGGAGGAGACTCGGTCCTGTGAAGGAGGTAGGGCGAACGGCGTGTCTTGAACCGCATCACCATGTCGCTAACTCGCCTCCCTGCGAGCCCGGCCCGATCTACCACCTCCCGAGCATTACTGGCGCCGCTTATCGGGTTGTTGCCTCGGCCGCTTCTCGGTCCCCAGCATTTGACAGGCCGGTTCATCCATGCGCCTCTTGTAGCTCCGGCTTGGACGGGTGTAGAGTGAATCCGATCGCGGCTATATGAATATGCTTCTGCTTTGGATTAGTGCAGTCCGAGAAGCTCCTCAACCCGCGTGTCTCAACCGCCAGGGGAATCTCCTTCGATCGATTGCCTCCAATCGTCTTTGCAGCCGCAACAAGGTTGTCCATAGGGTTAGAGTAATGCCCCGGAGGCGCTCAGACGGCGGAGGCATCACCGATTCGCTGTGGGGGCTCCATCTGGCGTGGTTGGACCGCCGCTCCTGCTCCTCGCACTCGATCCGGTTTACCTCCTGTCTTTGGGGCGGGTTGTCGGGTCCGCCCGTGTCTGAAAGAGGTTTCTAGGGTCAAATCCGGATGGCAGGCGCGATCTGTATTTCCGCCTTAACACCTCCTGCGACGCGCTCTGGTCGAGCATGAGTCTGTAAGCTTGCGCATCTAAAGCGCCCGCCACGAGGCTATGCGCTCCTTCTCGTCGCTAGATCCGCTGGCTTGCGTGATCTCGCTCTCTCACCTTTGCAATCTCGCATTATGAGCCTCTTGATCTGCTGGATTATCCTCCGCCATGAGCGCCGCCAAGGCATCAAACAGATCCGCCAAAATTTGAACCGGCGGACGACCGAGCCTCTGCGCCCCGCCGCCGCTGAACCGGAAAGTATTGCTGCTGCGGTCGACGAAAGGTTTGCGGCCTGCGTATCGCCATGAATACACCGATCCGGTTCACCGGCTTGGGGGTCCGAATATCGTCACCGTCGGAACAGCCCCGATCATACCATCCTCGCAGCTGGTACAATGACTCTGTCTCTCCTGCTGAAGATTCATCGCCGGAATAAACGACAGTCTCGCTACCGTACTCTGAAACGGCATCATATTCCCCTCCATGGGTAACTCCAACGAAGACGCGCCTTGCAGCCGGTTTAGCCCGGGCTGGTTGCGCGCGCTGAGCCGTCTCGACGAGGTCGGTACCGACGTCCGGCTCGGGCCCTCCGATCTTGCCGATGAACACGTGTATGCCGCCGAAGGGGACCCGGTATCCATACTCAATTGAATCGGCCTCGGGACCCCATCCGGTATTGTCGATGTAGATGCGGCCACGACGACTCTTAGTCATCCGGCCCACGACGTAGCCTTCGAGTCCTTTGAGCTTGCCCTCCAAGATCGCCAAACCATCGCGGCGATAGCCCCACGGTGGGCGCCAACCGTCGTGGATTTGTCACGGCGGATGTCCTAGCATGAGGACTTAGTCGTGGAGCCATCGCTACGGGTTTACTTGTAGGGTTAAACGGACACAAAGACACGAGGGTTTATACTAGTTCGCCCCTTCGATGAAGGTAAAAGCCTACGCCTAGTTGTGATGGAATTGATGTAGTCTCGATGGCTAGGAGCAAATAAGCCGCCTAGGCTCGAGCTATTGTTGTCTGTTTGAACCGCCGCCGGTCGCCCCTTATATACACAGTGACGCCTGTCGGTTTGGAGAATCCCAACCGTTCATACTGTATCCCGGTTGGTATCTCTCTATTCCTAACTTACAATACAAGTCATACATCAGGCCGGTCACGGCTACAAGCGTTAAACCGACTATAGGCCTTGGGCCTTTTCATAACTACACCACTAGCAGAGCTAACCCGGCCCAATCATCGGCCGGTTTACACCTAGCGGTAATATCCCCAACAGTCCATATGAGGACTTGGATCCAAATGAAGAGTTTGGTCCATGTGAAGAATTTAATCTGGGGTTCCTGTTCTTCACAGGTGGTGTCCTGAGGACATTCACCAGAAGACTTTCAACACAGCTTTTGGGAACCCAGATTTTCTTCATAGGGGAACCATTCCTGCAGTTAGTGCCAACATATCTAGCAAATACTTCACCATTCTGATTTTTGAACAGTTTATAGTTGAGTCAAATGACTCATCAAAAGAATGAGGAGATTCACATGTAAAGCCGGATAAGTTAGATCGATCAATTGGAGGTCCCTTTGCAAAGAACCCATGAGGTTTTGGGATACCGCTCAGCTTCCAATATGTTCCATCGGCATTGAGTTTCCTCTCAAAGGCAATACCCTCTTTCCTAGGGTTTCGTTGAGGATCTGCTTTTGAGCACATCACAAAGTGTCGATGCCCTTTGAGGCTTTTGTACATGCTCGTCATGTACAATTCCTTCAACCCTGCATTGTCAATTGATACTAGCAATGTCCTCGATGAGGAATTAGTAATAGCAGAGGCAGATGAAGAATTTGTAACATTTGAAGCATTTGAACATTCAGTGAAGAATTAGCGATTCACGCTCAATGCACTTTAAGCATGGAGGAACAAATTCTTCACGAGAAGCGCTGATTTGTTGAGCTAGTAATGAATCGCGCTCCTTCTGAAGATCTTCATAACACACTCTTAGCTTTGCAAGATCTTCCTTTCTTTGAATAGCTTCAAGAGAAAGCTTCTCATGATCATGCTTTTCTTGAAGAAAGTCATAAGAAAGTTTCTCATGATCAGACAAGAGAGAGTTATGATGACCTTGAAGGTTATCATACTTAGACTGAAGTCTCTGAAGATTTTCAGTCAGGGCTTTAGTGCGATCCATTTCTTCACCCAACATATCATCACTTTTATCTAGCATGTTTTGAACCTTTTCAAGAGCCCGTTGTTGTTTCACAGCAATTTTAGCAAGTTTAGAGTAGCTGGGCTTGAGATCCTCATCAGATTCATTTTCACTAGAGTCAGAGGAGTTGTATTTGAGTACCTTAGCTCCTTTTGCCATGAAGCAATAGGTGGGAGCGTAGCCATCATTATCTTCATTAGCCTTGTCGGTGGAGTCAATTTCTTCATGTTGAAGATGGACTTTCTTTAAAGCAAAGAACAATGGCCGACTTCGCCACACTGGACTCAGATTCTTGAGACTCCTCCTCTTCATCATTTTCCTCGATTCAGCTTCAGAGTCCATTTCCTTGCCCATGAATGCCCGAGCTTTCTTGGAGCTGCCCTTCTTGTGAGATGAAGACTTTGAGGGTTTTGAAGACTAAGATTTTGACGATTTCTTCTTCTTCTTCATATCATCGTAGCTCGTAATCCTTGTATTTCTTCTTCTTCATTTCCTTTTCCCATCGAGGACAATCTTGAATATAGTGACCGGGCTTCTTGCATTTGTGGCAAAGTCTTCTCTTGTAGTCCACCGGATGAAGAATCATTTCCTCTTGAGGGTTTTCCAAAGCGACCACGCCTTGTGAACTTCGGAATTTCTTCACAAGCAGAGCTAGATCCTGGCTCAGTTCTTCAGGATCACCAAGGCTACTACCAAAATCCTCACATTCAGAGTCAGACACAACCTTAGCCTTCAGGGCACGTGGTTTGCCATAGTTTGAGCCATAGAGATCTCTCTTTTCAGCAAGCTGGAACTCGTGAGTGTTAAGTCTTTCGAGGATATCAGCAGGATCAAGCGACTTGTAGTCAGCACATTCTTGTATCATCAGCCCAAGAGTATCAAATGAGGAATCAAGCGATCTTAGCAGTTTCTTCACAACTTCATGATCAGTGATGTCGGTGGCACCGAGGGCTTGAAGCTCATTTGAGATGTCAGTGAGGCGATCAAAGGTTTGTTGGACATTTTCGTTGTCGAGTCTTTTGAAGCGGTTGAATAGATTCCGAAGAACATCGACTCGAGAGTCACGCTGAGTTGAGACTCCTTCATTTACTTTGGACAGCCTATCCCAGATCAAATTAGCAGTTTCCGAAGCACTCACTCTTCCATACTGTCCTTTGCTCAGATGGCCACAGATGATATTCTTCGCTTGAGAATCGAGTTGTTTGAATCTCTTCACATCGGTAGCGGTCAGTGTTTCAAAGGATGAGGGGACACCATTTTCCACAACATACCGTAGATCATTGTCAATTGCCTCAAGATGCATTCGCATCTTGTTCTTCCAAGAGGGGTAGTCCATTCCATCAAAGGTAGGACACCCAGCCGAGACCTTGATCATACTGCGGTCGACATAACTAGAACTCCGGTGGTTAAACAAAATCACACGTAACAAGGAGTACCTTGCTCGATACCAATTGAAAGTCGTTATATCGACTAGAGGGGGTGAATAGGCGATTTTGTGAATTCTTCATCGAGGAATTTTTGGTGAGGAAATTCCTTAGCGAAGAACTACTTGCAGCGGAATATGTACTCGAAGTAAACATAACGGGATACACATATAGTCAAGATGATGAAATGAAGACTAAAACAGAGTACGGAAAGCGTAAACACAGGATAACAAGATGAAGACAAACAGATCAAGAAATTGAAATTGAAGCGAGGAATTTGTGAAAGTCTTCACCAAAGTCTTCAAGCACAGATATGAACAACATTCAACACAAGAATGAGGAAATGAATGAGTTGAGGAAATAGAACCATCGGTTGGTGAAGACAATGATTTGGTAACTAGCCCAAGCTGCTGCCTCGGTTATACGTCTGGGTTGAGCGGCCGAGTATTTAAACTCGAGGACACACGATCCGGACACCCGATCTCGAGCCGCAACTCAGACACCCGATCCTCACCGTATTCTCCTTGAACTAAGACCACGCAGCCTCGCCCAATCACTCGTGGTAAGTCTTGGTGACTTCCAAACCTTCACAGACTTGGTCACTCGGCGATCCACAATTCCTCTTGATGCTCTAGACCTTGACGCCTAACCGTCTGGAAGAAGCATGATCTTCAAAGGTAACAAGCGTCGGATCCACGCAGACCAATTTCTTCAATGATGCTCAATCACTTTGGGTTTGTGGGGTTTGGTTTTGGGATTTTCCTCACTTGATGATTTTCGCCAAAGTCCCGGAGGATGGGTTGCTCTCAAATGACAAGTGTCAAGTTCTCTCGAGCAGCCAACCAACTAGTGGTTGTAGGGGCGGCTATTTATAGCCTAGGAGCAGCCCGACATGATAAGACATAAATGCCCTTCAATGATATGACCGTTAGGTGGATAAGATATTTTGGGACAGCCGCCAAGAAGATAGCAACGGTCGGAAATTTGACTCTCAAATTCCTCGGGGCTATCATGTTCCTCATCGTAGGCAATTCAGATCGGCGAATTCCTAACTCCTCGATCGAGAAGTCCTCAAGGACTGTAAGAACTGCGTCTCTCACATCAAGAATTTGACTGAATCGTATGAGATTTCCAATGGCTTCACTCAAGGGATTGGTAGGTGTAGGATTTTGAGTTGAGCATCACATGGAAATTTTCCTTAGTATTTCCTCGACCCCTTTAACAAAGACGGTGTTTCCTATGACTCAAGAAAGAGAAAATGAAACTACGAAAACAAAAGTCTTCACGCTTCATATTCCTCGAATGAATATCAAGTCTTCAAGGTCACACCAATTTCTTCACTTTCAAAGTCTTGTAAAGTCTTCATATTATCAAAGTCTTTGATTGAAGAACTTCATTTTTAGGGTCGACTTTCTCTGTAAATATCAAACTCCTCATAGACTTATAGACCTGTGTACACTCACAAACGCATCAGTTACTTAACCTATAAGTCTTCAATACACCAAAATCACTAAGGGGCACTAGATGCACTTACAGATCTCTACTTTCTTGACGCGTTGCTGCAGGCCGCGGGAACTAGTCTCCGCGGCGAACGGCGATGAGCTCTTTCGTGTCCTCAAGACGCTGCTTGAGAACATCCACGGATTCCTCCACCAGCCTTTGGCGCTCGTTGCGGAGCATGTCATTCTCGTCCATAAGTTTCTTGACGATGACACCGGTCCTCTTCAACAAGGCATTGGTCTCCTCCTGCTGGTCTGCACTTCGGACGATCTTCTCCCTCAGCAGGTCGCGCTCGGCTCGAAGCCTCTCATTGCCCTCCCTTAGTTGCCGGATGACGCCAGTAGCCTATTCAAACGAGGCTTTCACGTCGTCCTGCAACCTCGCCAAGCCGGAGATCTGATCCATCTAGCTATGGACGATTGCATGCATGCGCCTGTAACAGTCGTCGCCTGCCCACGAGAAATTTTCCCAGGCTGCCGCGGCACGGCGGGACATCTCTGCTACATTCGTGGTGCGGCGGGACATCTCTGCTGCTTCCGCGGCACGGCCGGACCAGTCTGCTGCATCGACGGCACGGCGGGACCTCCTTGCTGCTTCACCGGCACGGCGGGACCTCTGTTCTGCTACTTCCGCGCGACGAGACATGTCGGCTTCTCTCGCAGCGAGGCGGGACATCTCTCGTGCTTCCGCTTCCATGCTCGCCTCTCCCTGGTGGCAATCTCTCGACCTAGAACTCACGCTGGCCATGGCACATGCAAGGGAAGGATGCTGAATGACTTGTTTGTTTTTGTGGATGAGGAGTTGAGGAGGAATGTGCAGTCATCTTGGCATACTAGTATTTATAACCGAGTACTAATACGCTCCTAAGTGGGAAACCGTTTAGGTTTGTGATCGGTGTGAACAGGTTTGGAATTCAATATAGCGTGGTACTAATAAGCTCCTAAGTGGGAAACTGTTTAGGTTGTGATCGGTGTGAACAGGTTTGCAATTCAATATAGCGTGGAGTAATTTGGAATGTGACGAGACGCAAGCTCAAAATTTATTGACAGTTCTAGTTTCGAAGTGCGGCACTATTCCCGGATGGAGTACTTCTTTTTCTACTCCCTCCTTTCCGGTTTTATAGGGCTTATCTCAAAATTTTAGTTTTTCCATTTTATAAGGCTCAATTTGGTTGTTCCCCAACACATGTTCAGATTCCAAGGTGCATTAAATCATTGCATGCAAGTATTAAGAGAAAATTGACCAATGCATGTACTTTATGCATGCATGCATTGCAATTAATGCATTGATAAACATAATTTTTGAGAAAACAAAAGCATTAATTAGGTGCTTTTGCAAACTACAAAAATATTCCACCACTCACCATAAACCGGAAAGGAGGGAGTATTGCGTATGCGTGCAATAACCGCACCATCAGATACATATCTTATGGTTAATGGGGCTTTGACAAGAATAGCAGCGTGGCGAGCTCTAGGCTAGTCCTTTTTCGGACGCATTAAACCTATCTCTCGGGACTTCTCGACGCACCATCGTGCCACCCAAAAAACTTGTACTCTGAGTTTAGTAGTACGTTATACAGAAGAGAAGAGGTGCACGCACGCACTCGTCCTCTCACACACGCGTCTGTTTTTTCTCGAAAAGGAGGATGATGACCCCCGGCCTCTGCATCTGGGAGTCACACACGCATCTGTAGCTACGAATTGTAGTGTTCTCAACCATCTTATTGGCTCTATCATGGATGTACCTATATACTAAAACATGTCTAGATACATCTATATTTTGACAAATGGAAGGCATGTATTGTGGAACGGAGGGAGTGCTTGTCATCAAAATGGATAAAAAGGATGTATCTAGAACTAAAATACGTCTACATACATCTCCTTTTATCCATTTTGATGACAAGTAGTACTTCTTACCCAAAGGAACTTTAAATCCAACAGACACAAAATATCCGTTCGACTGCTGGAAATTGTTGATCTCATGTTGAAGTAATTGCTGCATCGCCACCAAAACCCACCATTTCTTAAGCTAAAGTAGACCAAGGTAATCCCTATATTAGCATATTACTAAGATAAACAGAAGGCATTGTCGAAACATTTAGAACGTGAGCTTGTCAATCTGAATGAGGAGGGACACAAGCTTAGCCCCGGCCAGCAGCTTGGGCGGAACTGTCAAGAAGGTCAGCTCCTGCACGTCGACGTCGATGGGATCCTTGCTGCTTGTCACCTCCATTTCCACCTTGACGGCGTCGGTCGTGCCTTTGGGCTCCCCCGGCGGGCCGTTCGCCCACAACTTGGCCAAGTAGTGCGGCAGTGGGGACGCCCCCGCTCTGATGCAGACGACCGACACGGCGAATAGGCGCGCCGATGTTGAGCACGCCGCCAACCAAGAAAAACACGCGGCGGTCCTCCTCCACGAACAGCAAGTGTCGTGGTTCGGCGATGGCACTTGCACCGGAGCACCTTGCCGTCTTGGATCCCGTGCACGGCATGGGATGTGCGGTCTTGATGTGGTGGTGGTAGCGGCCGTGGCGGGCCTTCATAGCCGCAGACGGGCACGGGACATTTGTAGGGCGCGAGCGGACACACGCTCTGGTGATCGGCGAGCTTGTGGTAAGTGATGTAGAGCCCACAGCCTTCGTGCGGGCACTCCACCCTCACCGACGAAAGGACGGAGTCCACCGCCGTGTTCCGCACGTCGAAGCCACCGCCGCGCTTGCACTTCTCGCACTGCCGTTGGTTCCCGGGGTGCTCGACGCGGCAATCGCAAGAGTTAGGTGCCCTCCTTGACCGCAGAAATCAATCCAACAAAGACATCAATCAAGAAACTCGCACTCGCTCAATCGGCCCGAGCGGAAGAGGTGTATTCGAACCTCATACACTGGAGGCGTCAAGGGGCGGAGGCACACGGGGCAGTGGAGCACGGTGAGGTCCATCAAGACCTTAGAGAGCTCCATCGTCGGGTCCTGTTCCTGTTCGGTCTGCATGATCTCGCCCTCCTCATGCACAACCATCTCTCGACTTGGGCCAGGGTATTACAAAGCTTACTGTCACATATTTTATACTCCCTCCGTTCCTAAATGTACTCCCTCTGTTCGGAATTACTTGTCTCGGAAATGGATGTATCTAGAACTAAAATACGTCTAGATACATCCATTTTCGCGACAAGTAAGGTAGCCATAGTGGGAGTAACATAAGTAGTATCATGCACTTGGGACTCGCAAACATGCTTATGTGGCAGGCAATTAAAGAAGAGAGAGATGGTTATAGTAACATAGGTAGATACCATAACATAATAAATATGGTGCTACTATGTGTCATGCATGGCAATAAATGAGACCATCTATGATACTAATCTATGATACTATGCACTATAGAGGTAGTAACATAGACTAGTAACGTATGCATGTTACTAGTCTAAGTTACTCCCCACTATGACCAGCCTAATTCTGAACGGAGGGAGTAAGTCTTTATAGAGATTTCACTAGGTGGACTACATGTGAAGCAAAATGAATGAATCCACACTTAAAATGCATCTATATACATCTGTATGTAATTCATAATGGAATCCCTACAAAGACTTATAATTTAGGAACGGAGGGAGTACTACTTCAAGGTGCACTAAATCAACACATGCAAGTACTATCAAAAGAAGAGTCATGGCATGCATGCATACGTTGTAATTAATGCATCGGTAAACGCAAATTATTGAAATATATCGAGTGCAGTGCTTTGATGTGTCGCGTCAATTTGTACATCAACGAGAAGTTTGATTATCCTCTCCCTCGCGGACTTAACTGCATCTGCCTTTGGCTGTATGACAGGTTGGTCACACACCTATCGGGCCCACCTGTCATACACGCAAAGACAGGAGCATCCCTCCCT
This sequence comes from Aegilops speltoides, assembly GCA_021437245.1. Taxonomy (NCBI): domain Eukaryota; kingdom Viridiplantae; phylum Streptophyta; class Magnoliopsida; order Poales; family Poaceae; genus Aegilops; species Aegilops speltoides. Next base: position 101,476,149 of record CM038146.1, read on the forward strand.
CGCCCATGAGTGTGGTGGCTGGCAAGACTAGGAGAAGCTTTCGCTACACGCTCTCCCTCCCGCACGCGGTGGACATGCAGCAGTTCAATCGGTGTCACATGGCCAGAAGCATACTGTAGTACTCCTCCAGTGCATTAGTACACCATCATCGTTCGACTTCCCGAAGAGGCGAAGAGCCAAGCGCAGCTCGGACGATCGTGTGGCAGTTTCATGTGTAGAGTAGTCTAGATAGCGTGTACCGTGCCTGTAAGCTTAAAATCGTTGGGGTCGGCTCCATGCTATGTGGCCATCTCGAAGTTTTTTTAAAAATTAAAATAGTCTTCGACCTACACAGCCTCGGTGATTGTAGTTTGCACGCTCATCTGGTCAAGACAGAATATATAGTTTAATTTGTTTTTTTCAAAAGGACTTCGGCCTCTGCATCAGAACGATGCATACGGCCACATATATTTTAATTTGTGGTGGGTAAATGTTAGAGGTGGCAGCAAATATATTGTACATTGCGGGTCTTTTAGCCAAGTTTAGAGGCAAGCATGTGGGGCCAGTGCTATGATGTGTCGCGTCAACTCGTAGAACGAGGAGAAGCTTGATTTTACTCTCTGTTGGAAAAGGCAGTGCCTAGGAGGCGCTTAGGCACGCTTAGGCGCTAGGCAATGGCCAAACGCCTCGCCTAGGTCATAAATGGAGGTCTAGGCAGGGCAAGTAAGGAATTGCCTACGCAAGCAAGAAATCATGCCACATACTGCACTAATATGCCAAACTGGTTATATTCCAATGAAAGTAGATGGCAATTAACTTATTTATATGCCATAAACTAATATCAACACCCATATAATAATCAAAAATACACTACGACTAAAAACTATATTACCGCCTAGGTCGCGCCTAGGGCGCTTAGGCACCGCCTAGGCACTAGGCGAAGGCCAACCGCCTCGCTTACGCCTACCGCTTTTTCCAACCTTGCTACACGCCTTCTCCCTCGCCCATGCGTGCTGTTGCTCGCAAATGAGGATAGGCTTTTGCTTAGTAGTACTTCTACAACAAGCTATTCGTCCCGCTCGCGGTGGGCGGACATGCAGCAGTGGATTCGACACTGTAGAAGCAGTAGTAGTAACATCATTGTTCGTCTTCTCGAAGAGGCGAAGAGCCAAGCGCAAACCGAACGTTGCAGTTGCAAACATTGGAGCATGCATATAGCCAGGCTCTTGCATGAGACAAAATTGCTATGTGAGCCCACTATTGTACTAGTACGTACAACTACTTGCTAGTATAGTCCTGTAAACCAGAAAGGAGTATTTGCCCTTCTAAAGATTTCAACAAGTGACTAGACTACACCAAGACGGTGTACATATGGAGCAAAATGAGTGAATCTGCACCATAAATAAATATGTACTAGTTCTATCGTTTTCCTCTTCGAGGTGCACAATATTGAGTATACTGACTAGTCTCTTTTTGACACGCATTTACGTTGTTTTTTTTGACACAATACAGACACAAGCGCTCATATACACGTGCCTACACTCACCCCTATGAATGCACACACGCACGTCACTATCATCTTGAAACTTATGAAGTCACCATAGGCACCTCGTCGTCGACGGGTCCATAGGTGCTTGAATGCCAAGGAGGAAGAGGGTAGCGGTTCCCGAGACATTGAACGGTCAATGATGCATCCTCAATTACATGCAGAGGGAATTAGTTGGAGAAGTAGACTAGAGCCAGCATGATGTGAATGCAACAGAGTTTGGACTCTCATATAATAAAGGCGCCCCACCACTCCAATCCATCTACTCCCAAGTCTCTGCGCAACACTGCTCACTCCAATCCAAGACCAAGTGACCAGAAGCCACAAGCACCTATGGAGGCGATGGACGCGAGCGGTAGTCGGCTGTGCCAAATCATCCAAGGCGTCGGCCTGCGGCCCCGCACCGCGCAGCGTATTCAGACGGTGCTAGCGACCGCAGGCATCGTAGCCCTCACCGACACCGGCTTCGCCTCTTGCATGGACGACATGATGGTCAACTCCATCCGCAAGTTCACCGCCATCAAGAAGCACGCGGACGACCTTGCCGTACTGCTCCAGCCTGCGCGCCCAGGCTCCTCATTGCCTGCCACCCTCATCGGCCTACATGGTGACAAACTCCTTCAAGCCCTGGTGGCCCTGCAGGTGCCGGAGATCGCGACAAAGAATGTGCACCTCGAGGCCGCGCTCGCCGCGCAGCACCTCACCATGCAAGAAATCGTCGACCTGCACATCCACGTCTACGAGGAAATCGTCTACATAGGCCACTACAAGGCAAGCAAGGACAGAAAGACGTTGGCCTTCTTCCAGCGGCTGGAATCTTTGGATGCCATTGTTCAGAAGCACGTCGACCTGGCCACGAAAGCCGCTACTACTCAGGCGTCGTTCGGTGGGCCGGCGCCCTGAGTCGAGGAGGTGGACGTCTACCTATAAGCATTTTACTAGTAGTGTAATGATGACCTTGAGCCCCCAAGCTCCATGGACGGATTTCTATACGATCCTAGTTGAGATTGAAGTTGATGTTGACGAGGATTCCTGTCTGATCACAGATGATCCGACATGGGGCATAGTTTTCCGCCTTGAATGAGGTGACTAGTCGAGTCAGCAACGAAGATGGCGGCGCCGAAGATGCGGATTCGTTCTGACGCGTCGATCGTGTCAGAACCGATCTAAACTCCCATCAAACCGTGATGATCACCTAACAGGCCTTGCATGGGTCACTGTTGATGTAGCAAAAAGAGATATCGAGTCAAGGACCTTAAGATAAGCGTCTTGAACAATGGTAACAGGGACACATAATTTTATCCAAATTTGGGCTCTCCGAGGAGATGATACCCTACGTCCTGCTTATACTTTATTGTGTTGTGTGGTGGAGTACAAAATTCATGTACCAACCAAGAGATTGTAATGTAATATGTTCTATCGACTAGACCAACCTCGACTTATATAAGATACCATAGGCCTAGGATTATAGGAGTCCTAGTCGGTTACGTCAGTGGAGATGAGTCCTCCACAAATACGAAGTCATTGTCGTGTATGCTAAGGCTTCATATAGATTGCCATGGCCCCCCAAAGTAGCCCAAAATGAATCGACCTAGGGTCAGCCCGACCCACCAGACCAGGAGTCGATACAGGGACAGACCCACTAGCCAGGACACCATCACACAGTAGTAGAGCATTTTTTCCCCGCAATCAAACATCTGCTAGCATTGGAAGCAAGATTTTGCTTCCTTCACCCTCTCTATGGACCTGTGCGAAAACCATTTTTCTGAAGCATCTCTAGCATCAACCATATAATAGGATAGTTGCCTAAAAGAATGTTCTTCGCGCGCTTGGAAGCAAAACGGCGCTACAACAGTTGCCTTAAATTGTAGGGCCGTTTCATGATGTTTTTCATATTCTTGAAATTTGTTGTGTTCACGAACTTTTTCCAAATTGATGAACTCTTTTTGTATTTCATGATATTTTTTTTCAAAATTTCAATTTTTTTATAAATCCATTATTTTTTCAAAATTTCAATTTTTTATAAATTCATTATTTTTTCAAAATTTTGAAAATCCAATGATCACGGATCAACAAGTGAACCACCGAGCGAGCGAGCAAAGAGTCGAGCGACCAAACTTGCGTGTCGGACCAATCGAGCGAGTGTTGGTGTAAATAGGCCATCCCAACTCACCGTTTCTCACCAATTCCACGTCGAACCGCAGACGGGCAAATTGGGACCCCCTATATGGCGTGGTGCGTGCCAGGAGTCGTGCGAACACGCATCCTCCCTTCCCTTGGCGCGCCAGTTTGGGCCGACCCATTGCGGCGCGGGATGCCCCTTGTTTTTTCGCCTTTACATTTACTTTTCCTTTTTAATTTTCTATTTTCGTTTCATTCTATGTTAAAATTATTCAGGACTTCAAAAAGGTTCTATTTTTAAAAGAAAATATGAATTGTGAATTGTCAAAAACAGTTATTGAATTCTAAAATTTTCATGATTTAAAAAGAATGAACATTTTTATTAGCATTTTTAATAATGATGAACAAATTTTGAATTCTAAGAACCTTTTTGAACTTGATGAACAAAAATTATATTCAAGATTTTTTGTTAAAAAGATGATCAAATCTTGAATTTGATGAACGAATTTCGAATTTTATAAACTTTTTTAATTTGGTGAACAAATTTTGAATTTTGATGAACATTTTTAAAATCTAATGAACAAAAAATTGAACTCGATGAACAGAAAAATCTTCAAGAATTTGAAAAGAAAATTCGCAAAAGTAGTGAAAATGTAAAGAAGAACAAATACAAAAGGAAAATTAAAACAGAAAATAAAAAGAAAAAGCAAAAGAGAAAAATGAATGGAAAAAAGAAAAATAAAGGAAAACGGAAGGAAAAAACCCATAAAATGGGCCGGCCCATACGAACGCCCATGGCGCTAGGGGTGTGTATGCCAACCTGCGCGTCGTATAGGATTCCCCGGGCAAATCGTCCGGCAATTTCCATGGCGAACCCCTTTCATCCCGCCGCTGGATTTCCTCCCGAATAGCCGAAAACAGAAACCCCGATTCCATTCCCCGGACCCGCACAGAACAGAGAGGAGCTCGTCCCACGCGCCGCCACTCGATCCGCCGCTGACGTCCCTCCTCCACCGCCGCGGCCACGGACGGAGGCTAGCCCGAGCAGGTACCGCACGTCCCTCCTACGGTGCCCCCGCCGCCCCCCTTCGATCTCCCGGCGCGCGGACACCGGCGAGCTCCGCGGCGGCGGCGCAGCGGGCCTGAGCCCGAGCAGGAGCAGCAACTCATCCCGCTGCCCTCGCCCAAGCTGTTGGCCGTGAGCCCAGCCTCCTCCTCGTCCTGGAAAGGTGAGGCTCACCTCTCTGTTCCTTCTGCCCCCCTCTCAGATTTGTTTGGTGATTGCCATAGAAATTTCTCCGTGGCACGCTAGTGTTGTAGTGCTTCTGACTCGTGCTAGTAGTGGTAGCCGCGCTGGAGTACTAGATGTAGGATTCATGTCCTGAAAAAGAAAAAGACGTCTTCTAATTGGTTGTTGGCTGAATCAGGCGAATTAAGAAAACATGGTCAAGTGAAAACCAGAACCATGTCAGCAAAGAGTATGGCAATGTCCATCCATTCTTTAGGAAAAAAAAAGGATAGTTACTACCAGTTGTTGTTGGTCTCCACTACTTGCACAATGTTAGATTTCTGCGCTATATCAAAATCTAGTCATCTCCAGTGCATCCTTGAGTCGTGAGGACGATGACTTCTTGTCTTTGCAAATTTAGAATGATATTGCCTGAGACTATCACATGAGTATGCATTTTGCTGCTGCTTTAGTTTGTTCATGGTAAGATTTGAAACGTTGATGAGTTAATTTGAGAGCCACGTTATATTCTTCAAGAGTTGCAGTTTATATTTTTGGCATTTACTTGTTCTATACTACACTGCTGGATTATTTAAAATCCTGTTTTTACTCAATTTGATCTTCTTTGGGGTAGTCAGCTTTAGCTCGAATCGTCGTGTAAAATATTCAGATGTAAAAAAATCTAGTTGCTTTGTCAGTGTAGATCCCTTTTTTGTGTAAAAAATATTTGACTGTTGAAGAAGGCCAAATTTTTAGGACAATTTGAATTTGATACGTGGATTTGAAGTTTAATTTGATATGTGGTGACCTTGCAAAGCATAAATTCTATCCATAGTTCATATTTTGTTTCAATATGTATGCAATTGTGGAGAAGAAAGATGTGGCTGGGTGCCCTAGTTTAGGGCAGCTGTTGGAGATGCTTTAGGCGCCCGTGTTAGCACCTGGGTTGTACATGCCCTACCCCCCCCCCCCCACCTGGGTTGTACATGCCCTACCCCCCCAACATGCTCAATTAATTCTGCGCTTCTTCTTTGTTGCAACGTGCAACAGCAGAATCCAAGGAGCTACCAACAGACATCGCTGAAGCTAGTCGACGCCTCAACACCAGTAAAGCTTGGATTAATTATTAAACAAGATCTAGGTCCTCTTTGTCGCGAAGCAAGCAAACAAACAAACAATGGGCTCATTCTTGCTTACTTGATCGACATCATTTGCTCCGGATTTGGTTAGCCACTTGCTTCCTCTCCTATGCTTTCTCTTCTGCAAGGCGTGGTGGGAAAGCGAAACAACACAACCAGATGTTCATTAATCATGTTAATGCAGTTTTGCAAAAGGACCACTTCAAGGTTCTTGACCAGTTTGAGATTAAATTCATATCTGAGAGCAAACTTGTCAACCATCTCAATAGTTGGATTAGTTTTGCTATGTTAGCCCACACAAAGAATTTAGCTTTTGATTTTCCGAGACACGGGATCACTACATGTTCCCGTTTGAACGTTTAAGCGACAAAATCATTTTCTGTCTAAGTGTCTACTTAGCTTTGTGTGTCTCAAATTACCTCCTGCCCAGTTCATAGGTTTGGGGTTTCCCAAACCTATGAAAACTCTATCTCCATTTACTGAACACCAAGGTCTGGGCCATCCTCAGCGCACTCTGCAACCACGGCGTCAACCTCCATGATGACGGCGACCATAGGCGGCATGTCATCAGTGTGTCTCTTGAACACTGCCTCCGTGCACTAAATCTGTGTGTGTGCTCTGTGATTTGCAATATGTAGGAGGCTGGTAATAAAGTGCAGAATTTTGAGTGCTTTGATTGTGACATGATGTTCAATGTTGTCTCACTGTCCTAGTTCTCAGCTCCCAGCTTGGTTCATACTTATCAAGTCTGAACCAGTGAACATCTACAGAGGAAAATGATACATTTAGTTTGATTTGTTGCAAGGTCACTTCTAAAACTTAACTTGTATCTAAACAGGGGCAACCCTGCAGTATTTCTTTTTTTTCGAGAAAACGCAAAAGGCTTTTGCGTTTCATTTCATTGAAAAGAGGGGGGGGGGGGGAACCTCCTAGGAGGTGAGTTTACAGCGGCATTTGTCAGTCAGTGCACGTCCCAGGTTGTGGGCAGAACAACCCTAAGCCCCTGGGCACCGGCTCTAACCCAGCAGCGGGCCTCGTCTTTAATCTGATCAACTAGGAAATCTATCGAGGGTGTCGCATTGTCGAAAACGCACGCGTTCCTGTGCTTCCAAAGCATCCAGGGAACACGCAGGGCGATAGACCTGAGGGCCTTGCGATGTGATGCCGGTGTTTGCGAGTTCGCTTGCTGCCACCAAGCCATGATGGAGGTCTCTTGGGCTGGTGCACGGATCGGCATGAGCAGCCAGGATAGGATGGCCTGCCAAGTTTGACGAGTGAAGGGGCAGTTCAGGAGCAGGTGCTGAATAGTTTCCGTGGCCTGGTCGCATAGAAGGCACCTGGGGTGATGCTGCAGTCCGCGACGAGCGAGCTTTCCGCCGTCCAACAGCGATCTTGATTCGCCAACCAGTGGAAAAATTTGACACGTGGTGGCGCCCAGCTTTTCCAGGCAAGCTTCCAGGAGGTGCATTGCGTGGAGCCATGGAAGGTGGCCGCATAGCAGGACTGTGCCGAGTAGGAGCCGTTGGCAGTCCACCTCCAGAGCAACCGGTCTGGATCGTTCGATAGGATAGTGTGGTTCACCTTCTGCCAGATCATCAGGTATTGGCCAATTTCGTGGAGGCCGAGGACTCCCTGGATGTCACGTGCCCAGGAGTTCCCGAGCAGCCCTTCCGCCACCGTCCTAGAATTTCGTCGCCGTTTGGGGATGCACGTCTAGAGCAGAGGTGCCAGCTCGCGTATGGACTGACTGTTGATCCAACGATCCTCCCAGAACAGGGCTGTCAGGCCGTTCCCCTGCAGTATTTCTGAATCACAATTCAGTAAAATGAAATGAAATCTAGTAACAAAGTGCCAAAAGATCAAGCGGGGTCACTGCTGTAGTAGCATGGAAATTTACACTCCATGGCTTGTTGACACTTCAAACAACAATGCAATAATAAGTTGCATGTCTTCTCTCTCTATGTTTATGTTTATCATGTCCTTTGAAATTGCAGGAATTAGTTTTCTTTTCAATCCATGTGCATATTTACTGCCTGCAATGCATGACCTCTTGTCTAGTCGGCAGCATGTATTTCTAATTCAAACTTTGGCATTCTCAGCGGACTCACACCTTGATCTTCATCACCCAACTGCAGGTCCTGCACAAGCGTGCTCAAGGGACTGTTCACCTAGTTGTGGAAGAGCCGTTAAGGAGAGGGAGCTCCGCTTTGTGGCTCGGCTCACACCAACGCACACCCCTCTCGGTTTCCCCTCGCCTCCGGTGACCGCTTCTTCGACTCCGCATAGGTAAGCCACTCGGTTTCTCTCCTTTGCTTCCTCTCATGCTTTGTGTGCCAATAGCCATCAAGCCGTTGTAAATTTTATCCTGGGTTTTGGGTTGTGCTGATGGTATGTGATGCCAACATTTGTACTTCTCGTCACCGTTTTAGTGGATTTATCCCTTAAGTGCTAATTTAGCTACGATTTTATCTACTAGCCAGAGGAGCAGTAGGAGGAGTGTCGGCAACCAGATGGCGTCCGGCTTCGGGTTCCCGATACTGTCACCAGCGGAGATCGCGGAGCAGCTGTTCCAGTACGGGATCGCCCCCGTCACCAACCTCCGCCCCGAGAACATCGCCAGCCCGCAGCCTGACCTGCTCCCTGGCATCCTCGCCCGCTTCTTCGACTCCTTCGTCGATCCCCCCGGGTAACAAAAGAAGCATGCCGCCTCTCCCTCCCTCCCCACGCTCCCTCGCTCGCTCGCTCATCTGGCTGGATTTCGCAGGGACGGCGAGGATGGGCTGCTAGGGTTCAGCGAACTGGAGGTGCTGGACAACCCGGAGCACCACGCGGAGGCCATCCGGGTGCTACGCCTCTACAACAAGTCGCAGGCCTTCCTCGACTCCATCCAGTTCAAGGACTTCACGCTCGCTGACTTCACCCGCCCCACCCCGCGCCGCGTCGTCGAGGTCCTCAGCGCCCTCATCAACTTCCTCTTCTACAGGGAGGAGAAAGTCACCCTCCTGCAGCCCATCGTCAGCGAGACCCCCGACTACCACGAGCGCACTCTGGAGCTCAAGGCCGGGATGGCCCAGGTCTTGCTCTTCACAGTTTCCACAGCTAATCTGTTCGTGGAAATGCCCACAGGCTGATCGGAGATTCTTAGAGTTGCATTCATGTTTCTCTTGTGCAGCTTCAGAAGGAGATCGCGGATCATGAGCTCGCAGAACAGATGGAGGAGCCCATGGCCCAGCAGCTGGAAGCGGACGTCAATGCTCTGCAGCAGAAAGTTCAGATTTACAACAAGCAGCAACTGGCCCTGCGAGCAAAGGCCACAGCCATCAATGACAAGAAAGAGGAGATTCACAGGAAGGTGTGCTGATTCCTACCTTGTGTCTTCTGTATTGTCGCTCTCCATCCAAAAAACTAATTATTTTCTGTGGATTTCTTGCATCATGAGTTGCAAATAAAGTATAGTCCCTACTGAGAGCCAAGCATGCTACATGGTCTAGGAGTTTCTGATCAAAATACATCACATGTTGCCACATCAGGTCGAATATAAACAGCCTTGTGTGGTTGTGGTGCAATCTATTCAGCCTTGTGCCTTTGGCGTGGCTTCGATCCTGGTCTTCTAGATCAAGGCTAGAGCTAATTGGTCAAAAACGTCGCCTCTAAGTATGTCCTAGATGAATCTTGAGCTGGTTTTGATGTCAATAAACCCGGATCTCTCATAGGATCCTTTTTGAAACCTGAAAGCAGGAGATCCGCCATATATCAAACTAAATAGGAGTTTAAAGTATCTTGAAAAAGTATGAACCTTAATCACAACAAGGTGCATTATCTGTGATTGGTTATTGTAACATTAAGTAGTACTATATTTAATTACAGTGCCATAGATTTTATTAGACCAGGAGCTATTGGCCCTAACACATCTCCCCCTTCCATCTTGACTTTGATAAGCCATAAGCTCCTTCGTAGATTAGAAATGCTCCAGCCCACAGCCCCACATAGGACAGGCTATCTATAATTTGCCATCTGCAAAGTGAACTGTGTGCACATTGTCTTTAATACATCAGCCATTTACTCTTGAGTCCTGACATCTGCTCGTCCCCAATTGTTATTCGGCTATACTTTATGAATGAGAATATTGAACATCTGATATATTGCTCTCGCTAACTTAAGCTGATAGTTTGATATTCTGCACAAAAAGCAACAGCTCGCTGCATAATGTTATAATTTATTGCATTTATGTTTCCTGCTGCAGATAACCCAGGCTGATTTTGAGTTGACTAAACATGCCCAAGAAAACTCCAGATTGATGTCCAAATTAGTAAAGTCCCCAGAAAAAGTTCAGGTGAGACCTCTTCAATTTTATTTTATTTGTAGCAACAGGTTAGGTTCCAAATTTGGTAGGTGCTATTTGTTCGATGACCTTATGTTGTTGTGAATTAGTGACTATACGATGAATTACCTATACTTGGACTTGTAATCTGGCTAGTACTAGGTGACTGCATATCTGCATAAACAGCCTGGTTGAACTGCTACCTTAATTTTTCCACGCATATCTGCATAACCTGCCTAGTACTAGGTGACTGCATAAATGGCCTGGACTTGCTAAATTGATTTTTCAATGCATTTCGGCTCGTTGGGGGGGCTGAAATCCTATTGTTTGGCTCAATATCAAGCCCACCAGATGTATGGCCTGGTTAACCTGATTTACTGAATACAATTTGGACTCATAAAGGCATTATCATTACAAGAGATCTGTATAAGCTTGCATACCTGACTCTGGATTTTATTTCCTATTAAAGAGGGCCTTGGAAGAGAAGAAATTGGCCCGTGCTAAGTTGAAAGAGTCTGAGAAAATAGCAATGCAAAATGATCAAGAGAAATCTGCCACTTTGGAGATACGCAATAAGGTATTCCAATTCCACTTCTCATCAGAACATGCCAATTCTAGAAGGTGTTTTGCTTATGAACATTGACCACGACAACTGATTTCAGACTCTCTTCCTTGGAATTTGATAAACAAACGATTTGCTACATGTGTTTCCCAGGACAATTTAGTTTCCTCGTATCTCGTATGATATATCTCTTTGATATTTTGGATTATCCATTTGGTACAGCTGGTGCCTGGTGGTGCTACTTTGTATCAGAGTGGCACTTACTGCTGCTCCTAGTTGTGCTTAACCAGTAGATACCCCTGTAATCCCGTTCTAAACTATCTCCATCTCGCAGGCTCATGAAAAACTGTCGAAGCAACACTCTAAAATCCAGGATGTACATGAACAGGTAAGAACAGCTAAGGCATGATTGAATTCCATAGCTGGATTGATTGAATGATGAGACTGGTCTAACTCTTACTTTCTGTTGCTGCTAGCTTGTTGCTGCTAAAACAGTTGAAAAGGAAGTTAAAGCTCGCAAAGCGAAGCTTAATGATGAAAGTGTATCGGTTATGTCATTTGACGCACAGATTGTTGATTGGCAAGGAAAAGGTTATCTTTCTAAATTATATTTTGTTAGTACTGCTCAAGTATTTTTTGTTGCTCCCTTTCTGAGAGTTATTATTTCCCTCACATTTTTGCATTAATCCCTTCCAACCAGTACATGAAATGGAGGAGCGTCTCAAGGGGAAAGTGAAAGAAAGGAATCAAATAATAGCAGATGAAAATCAGAAGCTGGGTGCTTTGAGCTCCGAGATTGAGGGTAAACTGCAGTGCCTTGAACCTAGAGAAAAGAAAGTAGTGGCAACGATCGCTAAGGTGATGTTTTTTATTCTGAATATATTGCTTGTTCGAACTTAAAATCATTTTAAAATGGGAATATCATTAAATTTGGTGATTCTTGTGATGCTTTATTAGCATTTATTGCTGCTGTTTGTGCAGAAACACGATACTAGCTGTCCATCTCTTTGACTCTTAAAAACTGCAGATTTAGTGACATTTTTTCGTCAATTATATCTTTTTTGCCTGAAAATGACTGACATATTGCGTTTCTTTATGTCACCACATAGGCTTCAAATTTGTGTTCGGAAGCTGCTTCAGCAAGGACTGCTGCCACAGCAGAACAGCAGAAAATTCGTGCAAAATTCAACAGCATTGTGAAGGCGGTAGGTCTGAGTGAGAAGACTGCTTCGTAAAGTCATCAGTAAAGCACGCATCTTTTCAAATACATCTGTATGTGCTAATATATTGATTCTTTGTGTAGTTCAACACCTACATGGATAGTGTCGACCCTTTCCTCGAGCGAGTTGAGGAGGTTGGCAGGTTAGATCACCGAGCTTTTGAGGCCTTCTAAATACCTTGTGCACTGAATCAAAGTGCATGACCTGTGACCAGAAGCCAGACTGAAAAGCCCAAGTCGATTTGTACCTGCTTCACAATGTAGACTTGCAGCCGGAGAATTTCATATGAGATGATTCCTTTTGCTGTTTACGAATGTGCAGGCAATCGGCAGGGGAAGGCGCCTCTGCCCCTGATCCATCTGCCGCCGTCACAACAAAAGCCACACCAAGAGCCAGCGCAATGAGCAAGAAGAGGGCTAGGAAAAGGACATGAGCTGTGCTTCTTGCCACTGCATGGATGGAAAACCCAGTACTCCCTTCGTCTCGGTGCATAGGGCATGCGTGTAGTTCTAGGGTGAATTTGCTAACTAAAAATGTCTTGTATCTCATCAAAAGCATATCATTGGATACATATATGAATGTGGTTTCTAAATATATATTTTTGTTACATATAATACATATTAGCTAGTTAAATTGATGGCCTAGAACTACACACTTGCCCTATGCACTGGGACGGAAGGAGTACATATCTTTGTGTATGTGTGCATGATACCGTAGTAGTGCCTCTAGCTGCTATTAATGTGCTGAATTATGTATGCGCTGGTTGGTTCGGATCGGTGCCAGTTATTGATTGAGGTGACCGAATGCTACGTGCTGATGTTATCTTCAATGTAAATATACACCGCATTTCTGACACTTTCATTTTTGCTTTGGTTGTGACTTGTCATCAGATACGATTACTTTGTTGTCTTTACTGATGCAATTGGAACCGGGCACTCTTCTTTCGTTGAGCAAAGTGAAGGACGTTATCACAAAGTATTAGAACCAACCTCTGAATTCCTGAAACTGACTTTGGAATCACACATATTTATAGTTAATTACATTCAGATAGGTTGAGCCTCAAAATAAAGGTTAATTCCTGAAACAAACATCATCTGACACTGTAGCAACGAGCCGTGGTCACGGGCTCGCCGTCCTGGCCATGCTGAGACGGAAAGAAGAGGTGAGGGCAGGCTTTGAAGACTTTTTAGAGCATTTACAACTAGGCACCCCTTTCAAACACCCGGGTGAACAACCCGGTCACATTGGTCAGAAAAATTGACTCAGATAGGCATCTCAAATGGGCCTCATATGTCTAGGTTGGCCGACACCCCTCGTATCCAACTCAAATGTAGGGCGGACATGTTGATGCCCGGGCACGTCCGCCACGTCGAATCCGATAGGCCTCCCCCCACAAACTGCACCAAATCCACCAAACCCTCCCCCCTCTTCCTGCCTCCCTCCAACCTTTCCCGCTTTCGAGCCCTCGTCGTCCGTCACCCTTGCTCACCATCCTCACTGCCGCTCCCGATCCACCGCCCTAGATGTAGTTCAACCAGTCCCCGACCGTCACGACAGAGGTTGCGTCTGCCTTGTTCGTCGACATCCCGCCCTTGGCTTCGTTGTGCAAGCCGGAGAACATCGCCTGGAGGAATCGGCGAAACCGGGAGCGAGAGAGGGAAGTGGCGGCAGCGCAGGGAGCAGATGCGGACATGGACGAGCAACTGCCCCCCTCCCGCCGCCATGCCTGGAACCCCGCACCCCATCCATCCTGCCGTCGACAAGGGTTGCACCGTCGGACGAGGTTTTGGGATAGAAGAGGATCCGACAACCGGTTGGAGCATTCCGGAGAGCTTTCCGCCCATGCAGATGCCACTGGTGGACGTCTGTCACTCGCCGTAGCTCATTCTGGCGCGGAGAAGCACGGGCATCGGAGGCGCCCAGGCTGCCCACGACCTGTTCGACGAAATGACACAACAAGACTCGGTATGTTCTTGTTGCTCCTGTCCGATCAACTTTGCACATGCCATGTTCAATGTTTTCAATAGACCACTAGTTCATTTTGGACATGATGAATGCTTGCAAACAATGATCATTTAGGAGTTGATCATGTCAGGCATGATCAATGATAATCAAGATCCGACCCAAACGGACTACGAATATGGGGATCCAACTTGCCCTTCATTTGAAGTTGGGACAACTTCAAATCCAATTCCGAGCAAGAAGAAGAATAAGGAGCCAAAGACTGCAAAGGCAAGAGGTCTGGCATTCTCAACTTTTGAGGATATCTTGTTGGTCAAATCTTAGTTGGCCACAACAATGGATCCAATATGCAGCACGGAGAAAAAGGGGAACAAGTATTGGGAGAATATTTGGAAGGAACATCATGAACAAGAGTAGAGCCACATCCTATCGTCACCAATCACAGTGTGGCATTTCTCCAACATCGATGGGGGATCATTCAAGGGGAAGTGAACAAGTACGCCGACTACTACACACAAGTGACGACCGCCCTCAAAGTGGGATGGGAGTGGCAACTCACGTAAGCTACGATGCTCACCATCGGAAGTGAGTAATTCCTTCATAGGCTTGTTGGACGGTGACGGAGATGGATGGGATTTATCATGTAATCGAGTCAATTTGTTAGGGCTTGATCTCTAATATCCACTATGTTCTGAGATTGATGTTGCTATGACTTTGCTATGCTTAATGCTTGTCACTAGGGCCCAAGTGCCATGATTTCAGATTTGAACCTATTATGTTTTCACGAGTATATATGATTTCTTGATCCTATCTGCCAGTTATATGCACTTGTTATTGTTCTAAGCCGTAGACCCCAAGCTCATTTGTGTCATATCCCTTCCTTGCTTGTGTGCTTGTTGTTTTTGCATCATATAGGTTGCCCACCTAGTTGCATTTCTAGACAACCTACTTTGATGCAAAGTTTAATTTGGTAAACAAAAGCTAAAAATTGTTAGTTGCCTATTCACCCCCCCTCTAGTCAACTATATCGATCATTTCAAACATCGAGGAGCACAATAGATCGGGAGTTCCGCCGCCGCAAGCCTCTGTAGCCACCAAAAACCAATCGGGACCTGTTAAGCACCTATGAGGGAGGATCCCTCACCGGTGGCCATCTTCATCATCCCGACGCTCTCCATGACAAGGAGGGAGTAGTTCACCCTCGAGGCTGAGGGTATGTACCAGTAGCTATGTGTTTGATCTCTCTCTCTCTCTCTCTCTCTCGTGTTCTTGATTTGGCACGATCTTGATGTATCGCGAGCTTTGCTATTATAGTTGGATCTTATGATGTTTCTCCCCCTCTACTCTCTTGTGATGAATTGAGTTTTCCCCTTGAAGTTATCTTGTCAGATTGAGTCTTTAAGGATTTGAGAACACTTGATGTATGTTTTGACGTGCTTATCTGTGGTGACAATGGGATATTCACGTGATCTACTTGATGTATGTTTTGGTGATCAACTTGCGGGTTCAATGTACTTATGCATAGGGGTTGGCACACGTTTTCGTCTTGACTCTCCGATAGAAACTTTGGGGCACTCTTTGAAGTACTTTGTGTTGGTTGAATAGATGAATCTGAGATTGTGTGATGCATATCGTATAATCATGCCCACGGATACTTGAGGTGACATTGGAGTATCAAGGTGACATTAGGGTTTTGGTTGATTTGTGTCTTAAGGTGTTATTCTAGTACGAACTCTATGATAGATCGAACGGAAAGAATAGCTTCGTGTTATTTTACTACGAACTCTTGAATAGATCGACCAGAAGGATAACTTTGAGGTGGTTTCGTACCCTACAATAATCTCTTCGTTTGTTCTTCGTTATTAGTGACTTTGGAGTGACTCTTTGTTGCATGTTGAGGGATAGTTATATGATCCAGTTATGTTATTATTGTTGAGAGAACTTGCACTAGTGAAAGTATGAACCTTAGGCCTTGTTTCCTAGCATTGCAATACCGTTTACGCTCACTTTTACCACTTGTTACCTTGCTGTTTTTATATTTTCAGATTACAAATACTCATATCTACCATGCATCCATATTGCGCTTGTATCACCATCTCTTCGCCGGACTAGTGCACCTATACAATTTGCCATTGTATTGAGTGTGTTGGGGACACAAGAGACTCTCTGTTATTTGGTTGCAGGGTTGCTTGAGAGAGACCATCTTCATCCTACGCCTCCCACGGATTGACAAATCTTAGGTCATCCATTTGAGGGAAATTTGCTACTGTCCTACAAACCTCTGCACTTGGAGGCCCAACAATATCTACAAGGAGAAGGTTGCGTAGTAGACATCAGACGCCGCGGGCGACATCTCCATGGCGGCTCTCCCCCCAGTGCGAGGCCCCTTCGGTTTCGACAGTTAAGTTTAGAGTCAATAGTTTAGTTTCGACAGTAACATTCAGATTCCATAGTAAATTTTAGTTTCGACAGTTAAATTCAGAGTCAACAGTTTTTGCCTCATCTGTTGTAGTCAGGTGGTTTTTGGTGATGTAAATTTTACATCTATTTTACATCATATATTGGAGATGCTATTAGAATCCCACTTGATATTGACGGTGTCTGTCTTGTGCTGCTTCAGCCTTGACGTCTTATGGCTCACCGGAGCTGCTCCAACGACAGAACAATCCATCACAACAGAGCAAATGCCTCGACGCCGTCTCTGATTCCTCGATCTTCCTCCACACCTCCGACAACCACCTCTGCCTCAAGCGCTTCAAACGACCAACCAAATGATGCTGAGGTCGACACGGCTACGGCAAAGAGGTTGTACACTTTTTGCATCACTTATTACTATACATTCATGTCGATCCATTAGGGCTATTTTGGTTCAACGGAAAAACATAGCAATAGGGAATTTTCCAATGGCACTCTACTATTCAACTATTCACGCATTTTGTTGAAAGGAATGAACCAAACATCCACCTGGAGCTACTTTTCAAAATCCTATGCATGAAAAACAAGACCAAGTGCATTAGTGGCAGAATAACATTCTAACTGTACACGCTTTCATATGGTTTCACTTTATTTTGGCCATGTTTCTTTGCATTCCTATGCTCTTCCAATTCCTGTAAACCAAACACCCAAGTTGATGAAATCTGTGTTTACAAATGCTCATTTACCATGTGCATTCCTATCCTATTCGGTGTTTTTCCTATCCCTGTGTTTTTAGAATCATGCAAGCCAAATGAGCCCTTACAGAATTCCTTCAGTTACAGATAGGTGTCGAAGGGAACTTTGTGTGGTTTGTCCTGCTCCTGCCGCGACGTCGTCCACCTCACCTGAGCTGCTCCATCGACAAAAGCATCCACCAAACCAGACACCACAACTCCTGACTGTCTTTCGCCGCCTCAGATCTCCTTCCTTGCCGCCGACACCCACCGCAACGTCATCACCATCATCGACTCAGCAGATGAACCTCAGAAGTATACGAGTCCACAAGAGAGGTCGCACTCTTTTTGTTTCTGCTTATGTCACTACAAAAAAATACACTTCCGTGATGATACGTGTTTGTCACAGTAGGTCGCGTTTTTTGGCATGCATATACATCCATGACAAATTTATGACAGAATCAAGATAGTCATACTGTCTTTGTCGAGAAGTGTTCCATGACATTACCAAAATTATCATCATGGAAGTGTCCACTTCCATGACGATAAATCGCGCGTCACAGAAGTGCTTTCGTCAAGGGTGACCAACACGTGGCATCCACCGTAACGGAACGCCGTTAAGCTATCGGGTCCGGTTTTGGATCCGATAACCCGTTAACAGCCCCGACCAATGGGGATTTTCCACATGTAAAATCATCATTGGCTAGAGGAAACACGTGTCGGCTCATTCTTGGGACAGATGTCATCCACTCATTAGAAAGAAGGCGCCTATGATACGTCGACACGTGGCACGGCCCAACAGAGGCCCATTCCTGTGAAAAGGCCGGCCCGTTTGACTTGGTCAAAAGGTGACGGGCCGGCCCATGGAAAGCCTGTTAACGGCCTGTTCGCATATAGCCCATTTACAGCCTGCTATCCCAAGGCCTGTTACGCCCTATCCGAATTAGACCCAATAGCATCATCTGGGCCATCAAATATGATTCCAGCCCATTTTCACTTCTGGCCCATGTATGGCCCATGATGTCTTTCGGCCCATATGAGGCCCTATGTAACTCTTGGCCTATTAACGGCCCGTGGTGAAACTGGCCCGCAATGAACAATGTATCACTTTAGACCCATTAACGGCCCGTGGTGAAACTGTTGGAAATATGCCCTAGAGGCAATAATAAAATGGTTATTATTATATTTCCTTGTTCATGATAATTGTCTAAACCTCTTCGTGAAAATGTTCAAGATGGAGACATAGATATTTGTAAAGTGCACACAGATCTGAATGTCGCAGATCCGTTGACTAAACCTCTTCCGCGAGCAAAACATGATCAACACCAGAACTCTATGGGTGTTCGATTCATCACAATGTAACTAGATTATTGACTCTAGTGCAAGTGGGAGACTGTTGGAAATATGCCCTAGAGGCAATAATAAAATGGTTATTATTATATTTCCTTGTTCATGATAATTGTCTATTGTTCATGCTATAATTGTGTTATCCGGAAATCATAATACATGTGTGAATACATAGATCACAACATGTCTCTAGTGAGCCTCTAGTTGACTAGCTCGTTTATCAATGATGGTTACGGTTTCCTGACCATGGACATTGGATGTCATTGATAACGGGATCTCATCATTAGGAGAATGATGTGATGGAAAAGACCCAATCCTAAGCATAGCACAAGATCGTGTAGTTCGTTTGCTAGAGCTTTTCTAATGTCAAGTATCATTTCCTTAGACCATGAGATCGTGTAACTCCTGGATACCATAAGAGTGCTTTGGGTGTACCAAACGTCACAACGTAACTGGGTGGCTATAAAGGTGTACTACAGGTATCTCCGAAAGTGTCTGTTGGGTTGACTCGAATCGAGACTGGGATTTGTCACTCCGTATGACGGAGAGGTATCTCTGGGCCCACTCGGTAATGCATCATCATAATGAGCTCAATGTATCAAATGGTTGGTCATGAGATCATGCATTAAGGTACGAGTAAATTGACTTGTTGGTAACGAGATTGAACGAGATATTGGGATACCGACGATCGTATCTCGGGCAAGTAACGTACCGATTGACAAAGGGAATTGTATACGGGATTAATTGAATCCTCGACATCGTGGTTCATTCGATGAGATCATCGTGGAACATGTGGGAGCCAACATGGGTATCCAGATACCGCTGTTGGTTATTGGCCGGAGAGTAGTCTCGGTCATGTCTGCGTGATTCCCAAACCCGTAGGGTCTACACACTTAAGGTTCGGTGACGCTAGGGTTGTAGAGATATTAGTATGCGGTAACCCGAAAGTTGTTCGGAGTCCCGGATGAGATCCCGGACATCACGAGGAGTTCCGGAATGGTCTGGAGGTGAAGATTTGTATATAGGAAGTCCAGTTTGCCACCGGAAAGTTTGGGGTCACTCAGATTATCTGGGACCACCGGAAGGTTCCCGGGGGTCCACCGGGTGGGGCCACCTATCCCGGAGGGCCCCATGGGCTGAAGTGGGAAGGGAACCAGCCCCTGGTGGGCTGGTGCACCCTCCTTGGGCCTCCCCCTACGCCTAGGGTTGGAAACCCTAGGGGTGGGGGCGCCCTACTTGACTTGGGGGGGCAAGTCCCCCCCCCCTTGGCCGCCGCCCCCAGGGCCCCTATATAAAGAGGGGGGAGGGAGGGCTGCACACCCTAGCCCCTGGCACCTCTCTCTCCCCTTGTAACACCTCTCCCTCTCCCTGAGCTTGGCGAAGCCTGCCGAGATCACGCTGCTTCCACCAAAGACGCCGTCGGTCTTGGATCTCCATCAACCTCTCCTTCCCCTTCTTTGGATCAAGAAGGAGGAGACATCTTCCCCAACCGTGACGTGTGTTGAGCGCGGAGGTGCCGTCCGTTCGGTGCTAGGATCATCGGTGATTTGGATCACGACGAGTACGACTCCATCAACCCCGTTCTCTTGAACGCTTCCGCTCGCGATCTACAAGGGTATGTAGATGCACTCCTCTCTCTCGCTGCTAGATGACTCCATAGATTGATCTTGGTGATGCGTAGTAAATTTTTATTTTCTACTACGTTCCCCAACAGTGGCATCATGAGCTAGGTCTATTCGTAGTTTCTTTGCACGAGTAGAACACAAGATTGTTGTGGGCATCAATTTTGTCAATTTACTTGCCACTACTAGTCTTATCTTGTTTCGGCGACATCGTGGGATGAAGCGGCCCGGACCGACCTTACACATACGCTTACGTGAGACAGGTTCCACCGACTGACATGCACTAGTTGCATAAGGTGGCTAGCGGGTGTCTGTCTCTCCCACTTTAGTCGGATCGGATTCAATGAAAAGGGTCCTTATGAAGGGTAAATAGAGATTGGCATATCACGTTGTGGTTTTGGCGTAGGTAAGAAACGTTCTTGCTACAAACCTATAGCAGCCACGTAAAAACATGCAACAACAATTAGAGGACGTCTAACTTGTTTTTGCAGCATATGCCTTGTGATGTGATATGGCCAAAAGGATGTGATGAATGAAATATATGTGATGTATGAGATCGATCATGTTCTTGTAATAGGAATCACGACTTGCATGTCGATGAGTATGACAACCGGCAGGAGCCATAGGAGTTGTCTTTATTTTTTGTATGACCTGCGTGTCATTGAATAACGCCATGTAATTACTTTACTTTATTGCTAAACCGTTAGCCATAGAAGTAGAAGTAATCGTTGGCGTGACAACTTCATAAAGACACGATGATGGAGATCATGATGTCATGCCGGTGACGATGATGATCATGGCGCCCCGAAGATGAAGATCAAAAGGAGCAAAATGATATTGGCCATATCATGTCACTATTTGGTTGCATGTGATGTTTATCATGTTTTTGCATCTTATTTGCTTAGAACGACGGTAGTAAATAAGATGATCCCTCATAATAATTTCAAGAAAGTGTTCCCCCTAACTGTGCACCGTTGCAAAAGTTCATTTTTTCGAAGCACCACGTGATGATCGGGTGTGATAGATTCTAACGTTCACATAGAACAGGTGTAAGACAGATTTACACATGCAAAAACACTTAGGTTGACTTGACGAGCCTAGCATGTACAGACATGGCCTCGGAACACAAGAGACCAAAAGGTCGAACATGAGTCATATAGAAGATAAGATCAACATGAAGATGTTCACCGATGATGACTAGTCCGTCTCACGTGATGATCGGACACGGCCTAGTTGACTCGGATCATGGATCACTTAGATGACTAGAGGGATGTCTATCTGAGTGGGAGTTCATTATATAATTTGATTAGATGAACTTAATTATCATGAACTTAGTCTAAAATCTTTGCAATATGTCTTCTAGATCAAATGGCCCACGCTAATGTTGCCCTCAACTTTAACGCGTTCCTAGAGAAAACCAAGCTGAAAGACGATGGCAGCAACTATACGGACTGGGTCCGAAACTTGAGGATCATCCTCATAGCTGCCAAGAAAGCATATGTCCTAGATGCACCACTAGGTGAAGCACCCATTTTCCCAGCAACTCAAGACGTTATGAACGCCTGGCAGTCGCGTAGTGATGATTACTCCCTGGTTCATTGCGGCATGCTTTACAGCTTAGAACCGGGGCTCCAAAAGCGTTTTGGGCAACACGGAGCATATGAGATGTTCCAAGAGCTGAAAATGGTTTTCCAAGCTCATGCCCGGGTCGAGAGATATGAAGTCTCCGACAAGTTCTACAGTTGTAAGATGGAGGAGAATGGTTACTGTCGTGAGCACATACTCAAAATGTGCAGGTTGCACAACCGCTTATCCGAACGGGAGTTAATCTCCCAGATGACGCGTGGTCGACAAAATCCTCGATCCTCCCACCTAGCTACAAGAGCTTTGTGATGAACTTCAATATGGGGATGGTGAAAACCATCCATGAGGTATATTCAATGCTGAAATCAGCGGAGGTGGAGATCAAAAGGAACATCAAGTGTTGATGGTCAATAAAACCACTAGTTTCAAGAAAGGCAAGGGTAAGAAGAACTTCAAGAAGGACGGCAAGGGAGTTGCCGCGCCCGGTAAGCCGATTGCGGGAAGAAGCCAAAGCATGGACCCAAACCCGAGACTGAGTGCTTTTATTGCAAGGGAAGCGGACACTGGAAGCGGAACTGCCCCAAGTACTTAGCGGACAAGAAGGCCGGCAACACCAAAGGTATATGTGATATACATGTAATTGATGTGTACCTTACCAGTACTCGTAGTAGCTCCTGGGTATTTCATACCGGTGCGGTTGCTCATATTTGTAACTCAAAACAGGAGCTGCGGAATAAGCGGAGACTGGCGAAGGACGAGGTGACGATGCGCGTCGGGAATGGTTCCAAGGTCGATGTGATCGCCGTCGGCACGCTACCTCTACATTTACCTACGGGGTTAGTTTTAAACCTCAATAATTGTTATTTAGTGCCAGCTTTGAGCATGAACATTGTATCTGGATCTTGTTTAATATGAGATGGCTACTCATTTAAATCCGAGAATAATGGTTGTTCTATTTATATGAGAGATATGTTTTATGGTCATGCCCCGCTGGTCAATGGTTTATTCTTAATGAATCTCGAACGTGATGTTACACATATTTATAGTGTGAATACCAAAAGATGTAAGGTTGATAACGATAGTCCCACATACTTGTGGCACTGCCGCCTTGGTCACATTGGTGTCAAACGCATGAAGAAGCTCCATGTTGATGGACTTTTGGAGTCTCTTGATTACGAATCATTTGACACATGCGAACCTGTTGGGGAACGTAGTAATTTCAAAAAAATTTCCTACGCACACGCAAGATCATGGTGATGGCATAGCAATGAGAGGGGAGAGTATTGTCCATGTACCCTTGTAGACCGTAAGCGGAAGCGTTATGACAACGCGGTTGATGTAGTCGTACGTCTTCACGATCCGACCGATCCAAGTACCGAACGTACGACACCTCCGAGTTCAGCACACGTTCAGCTCGATGACGATCCCCGGGCTCCGATCCAGCAAAGTGTCGGAGATGAGTTCCGTCAGCGTGACGGCATGGTGACGATGATGATGTTCTACCGGCACAGGGCTTCGCCTAAACTCCGCGATGATATGACCGAGGTGGAATATGGTGGAGGGGGGCACCGCACACGGCTAAGGAACGATCCGTAGATCAACTTGTGTGTCTCTAGGGTGCCCCCTGCCCTCGTATATAAAGGAGCAAGGGGGGAGGCCGGCCGGCCCTAGGGGGTGCGCCAAGGAGGGGGGAGTCCTCCTCCTAGTGGGAGTAGGACTCCCCTTTCCTAGTCCCACTAGGAAGGAGGAAGGGGGAAGGAAAGAGAGGAGAGGGGGAGGAAAGGGGGGCACCCTCCCTAGTCCAAGTCGGACTCCTCATGGGGGCACCTCCTGGGCTGCTGCCCTCTCTCTCCCTTCAGGCCCACTAAGGCCCAATACTTCCCCGGGGGGTTCCAGTAACCCTCCCAAGCACTCGATTTTCTCCAAATCACCGGAACACTTCCGATGTCGAATATAGTCGTCCAATATATCAATCTTTATGTCTCGACCATTTCGAGACTCCTCGTCATGTCCGTGATCACATCCGGACTCGAACAAACTTGGTACATCAAAACTTATAAACTCATAATAAAACCATCATCGAAACCTTAAGCGTGCGGACCCTACGGGTTCGAGAACTATGTAGACATGACCTAGAACTATTCTCGGTCAATAACCAATAGCGGAACCTGGATGCTCATATTGGCTCCTACATATTCTACGAAGATCTTTATCGGTCAAACCGCATAACAACATACGTTGTTCCCTTTGTCATCGGTATGTTACTTGCCCGAGATTCGATCGTCGGTATCCAATACCTAGTTCAATCTCGTGACTGGCAAGTCTCTTTACTCATTACGTAATGCATCGTTCTGTAACTAACTCATTAGCTACATTGCTTGCAAGGCTTATAGTGATGTGCATTACCGAGAGGGCCCAGAGATACCTCTCCGACGATCGGAGTGACAAAACCTAATCTCGAAATACGCCAACCCAACATGTACCTTCGGAGACACCTGTAGTACTCCTTTATAATCACCCAGTTACGTTGTGACATTTGGTAGCACTCAAAGTGTTCCTCCGGTAAATGGGAGTTGCATAATCTCATAGTTACAGGAACATGTATAAGTCA
The DNA here is from genome assembly GCA_021437245.1 of Aegilops speltoides. Taxonomy (NCBI): domain Eukaryota; kingdom Viridiplantae; phylum Streptophyta; class Magnoliopsida; order Poales; family Poaceae; genus Aegilops; species Aegilops speltoides. The sequence goes on from CM038146.1 coordinate 101,500,540, forward strand.
TGAAGAAAGCAATAGCAATATACTAAACGATCAAGTGCTAGGCTAACAGAATGGGTCATGTCAATCACATCATTCTCCTAATGATGTGATCCCGTTAATCAAATGACAACTCATGTCTATGGTTAGGAAACTTAACCATCTTTGATTAACAAGCTAGTCAAGTAGAGGCATACTAGTGACACTATGTTTGTCTATGTATTCACACATGTATTATGTTTCCGGTTAATACAATTCTAGCATGAATAACAAACATTTATCATGAAATAAGGAAATAAATAATAACTTTATTATTGCCTCTAGGGCATATTTCCTTCAGTCTCCCACTTGCACTAGAGTCAATAATCTAGTTCACATCGCCATGTGATTTAATACCAATATTCATATCTGTATATGATTAACACCCATAGTTCACATCTTCATGTGACCAACACCCAAAGGGTTTACTAGAGTCAATAATCTAGTTCACATCGCTATGTGATTAACACCCAAAGCGTACTAAGGTGTGATCATGTTTTGCTCGTGAGAGAAGCTTAGTCAACGGGTCTGTCACATTCAGAGCCATATGTATTTTGCAAATATTCTATGTCTACAATGCTCATGCGGAGCTACTCTAGCTAATTGCTCCCACTTTCAATATGTATCCAGATTGAGACTTAGAGTCATCTCGGATCGGTGTAAAAGCTTGCATCGATGTAACTTTTACAACGAACTCTTTATCACCTCCATAATCGAGAAACATCTCCTTAGTCCTCACTAAGGATATTCTTGACATTGTCGATGATCTACTCCTAGATCACTATTGTACTCCATTGCCTAATTCAATTGTAAGATATACAATAGGTCTGGTACATAGCATACTTTATAGAACCTATGACTGATGCATAGGGAATGACTTTCATTCTCTTTCTATTTTCTGCCGTGATCGGGATTTGAGTCTTACTCAACTTCACACCTTGGAACACCGGCAAGAACTCCTTCTTTGACTGTTCCATTTTGAACTACTTCAAAATCTTGTCAAGGTATGTACTCATTGAAAATCTTATCAAGCGTCTTGATCTATCTTAATAGATTTTGATGCTCAATATGTAAATAGCTTTGCTGAGGTCTTTCTTTGAAAAAACTCCTTTCAAACACTCCTTTATGCTTTGCAGAATAATTCTACATTATTTCCGATCAACAATATGTCATTCATATATACTTATCAGAAATGTTGTAGTGCTCCCACTCACTTTCGTGTAAATACAGGCTTCATCGCAAGTCTGTATAAAACTGTATGCTTTAATCAACTTATCAAAGCATATATTCCAACTCCGAGATGCTTGCACCAGTCCATAGATGGATTGCTGGAGCTTGCATATTTTGTTAACACCTTTAGGATTGACAAAACCTTCTGGTTGCATCATATACAACTCTTCTTTAAGAAAACCATTAAGGAATGCAGTTTTGACATCCATTTGCCAGATTTCATAAAAGGTGGCAATTGCTAACATGATTTAGACAGACTTAAGCATCGATACAAGTGAGAAAATCTCATTGTATTCAACACCTTGAACTTATCAAAAAACCTTTTGCGACAAGTCGAGCTTTGTAGATAGTAACACTACTATCAACGTCCGTCTTCCTCTTGAAGATCCATTTATTTTCTATGGCTTGCCGATCATCGGGCAAGTCCACCAAAGTCCACACTTTGTTCTCATACATGGATCCCATCTCAGATTTCATGGCCTCCAGCCATTTTGCGGAATCTGGGCTCATCATCGCTTCCTCATAGTTCGTAGGTTTATCATGGTCTAGTAAAATGACTTTCAGAACAAGATTACCGTACCACTTTGGTGCGGACCATACTCTGGAAGACCTACGAGATTCTATAGTAACTTGATCTTGAAGTTTCATGATCATCATCATTAGCTTCCTCACTAATTGGTGTAGGAATCATTGGAACTGATTTCAGTGGTGAACTATTTTCCAATTCGGGAGAAGGTACAGTTACCTCATCAAGTTCTACTTTCCTCCCACTCACTTCTTTCGAGAGAAACTCCTTCTCTAGAAAGGATCCATTTTTAGCAACGAATATCTTGCCTTCGGATCTGTGATAGAAGGTGTACCCAACAGTTTCCTTTGGGTATTCTATGAAGACGCACTTTTCCGATTTGGGTTCGAGCTTATTAGGTTGAAAACCTTTTTCATATAAGCATCGCAACTCCAAACCTTAAGAAACGACAACTTGGGTTTCTTGCTAAACCACAGTTCATATGGTGTCGTCTCAACGGATTTAGATGGTGCCCTTTTAACGTGAATGCAGCTGTCTCTAATGCATAACCCCAAAACAATATGGTAAATTAGTAAGAGACATCATAGATCGCACCATATCCAATAAAGTCTTGATTCTGACGTTCGGACACACCATAACATTGTGGTGTTCCAGGTGGCGTGAGCTGTGAAACTATTCCACATTATTTTAATTGAAGACCAAACTCGTAACTCAAATATTCGTCTCTGCGATCAGATCGTAGAAACTTTATTTTCTTGTTACGATGATTTTTCCACTTCACTCTGAAATTCTTTGAACTTTTCAAATGTTTCAGACTTATGTTTCATCAAGTAGATATACCCATATCTGCTCAAATCATCTTGTGAAGGTCAGAAAATAACGATACTTGCCACGAGAATCAACACTCATTGGATCGCATACATCGGTATGTATTATTTCCAATAAGTCAGTAGCTTGTTCCATTGTTCTGGAGAACGGAGTTTTAGTCATCTTGCCCAAAAGGCACGGTTCGCAAGCATCAAATGATTCATAACCAAGTGATTTCAAAAATCCATCTTTATGGAGTTTCTTCATGCGCTTTACACCGATATGACCCAAATGGCAGTGCCACAAATAAGTTACACTATCATTATTAACTTTGCATCTTTTGGCATCAATATTATGAATATGTGTATCACTATGATCAAGATCCAACAAACTATTTTCATTGGGTGTATAACCATCGAAGGTCTTATTCATGTAAACAGAATAACAATTATTCTTTAACTTCAAATGAATAACCGTATCGCAATAAACATGATCAAATCATATTCATGCTCAACACAAAGGCCAAATAATATTTATTTAGGTTTAACACTAATCCCGAAAGTATAGGGAGTGTGTGATGATGATCATATCAATCTTGGAACTACTTCCAACACTCATCGTCACTTCCCTCAACTAGTCTCATTTATTCTGTAACTCCTGTTTGAGTTACTAATCTTAGCAACCAAACAAGTATCAAATACTCGGGGTTACTATAAACACTAGTAAGGCACACATCAATAATCGTATATCAAATATACCCTTGTTCACTTTGCCATCCTTCTTATCCACCAAATATTTAGGGCATTTCCGCCCAAAGTGACCATTTCCTTTGCGATGTAAGCACTCGGTTTGTGCTTTGGTCCAGCTTTGGTCTTCTTCACGGGAGTGACAACTTGTTTGCCATTCTACTTGAAGTTTCCCTTTCTTTTCCTTTGCCCTTTTCTTGAAACTAGTGGTCTTGTCAATCATCAACACTTGATGCTCTTTCTTGATTTCTACCTTCGTCGATTTCAACATTACGAAGAGCTCGGGAATCGTTTTCGTCATCCCTTGCATACTATAGTTCATCACGAAGTTCTAGTAACTTAGTGATGGTGACTAGAGAATTATGTCAATCACTATCTTATCTAGAAGATTAACTCCCACTTGATTCAAGCGATTGAAGTACCCAGACAATCTGAGCACATGCTCAAAAGTTGAGCGATTCTCCTCCATCTTTTAGCTATAGAACTTGTTGGAGACTTCATATCTCTCAACTCGGGTATTTGCTTGAAATATTAACTTCAATTTCTGGAACATCTCATATGGTCCATGACGTTCAAAACGTCTTTGAGGTCCCGATTCTAAGCCGTTAATCATGGTGTACTAAACTATCAAGTAGTTATCATATTGAGCTAGCCAGACGTTCATAATGTCTGCATCTGCTCCTGCAATAGGTCTGTCACCTAGCGGTGCATTAAGGACATAATTCTTCTGTGCTGCAATGAGGATAAACCTCAGATCACGGATCCAATCCGCATCATTGCTACTAACTTTTTCAACACAATTTTCT